>JACBKR010006807.1:0-10061 GCA_014218235.1 Colocasia esculenta
CTGGGTGATAGGAGAGGGTAAGGTCGTAGTCCTTCAAATACTCAACCATCTGTGCTGCCTCAAGTTCAAATCCTCTGAGTGAAAATATACTACAAACTCTGATGGTCGTGAAGATCTCGAATGCCTCGCCGTACAAATAGTGCCTCAACAACTTCAGAGTGAACACCACTATGCTGCCAACTCTAAGTCGTGGGTAGGGTAGTTCCTCATGCTTCTTCACTGTCAAGAAGCATAGGCAATGACCCCACCATGCTGCATCAGCACGGCACCCAAACCTGATCTCGAAGCATCGTGTAGACCACAAAACCTCTCTACCTGACGGCAAGACCACACTGGCGCTGAAGTCAACCTCGTCTTCAGCTCCCGAAAGCTCTGCTCGTAGTCCTCGGACCAAACAAACCTGGCATCAAGTCTCGTCAATCTGGTCAACGGCTCTGCAATCCTAGAAAAAATTATGGATGAACCTCCTGTAATAGCCTGCCAAACCCAGAAAGTTGTGAACCTCTGACACTGAAGTGGGCTGCTCCCAAGACAACACTGCCTCAACCTTGGCAGGGTCCACTGCCACACCAAAACCTGAGATCACGTGCTCGAGAAAGTGCACCTCCCTCAGCCAAAATTTGCACTTGTCGAACTTGGCTAAGTTGGTGACTCCGCAACATCTCTAGCACGATCCTCAGATGCTTGTGCTCCTCCTCAGAAGCCGAGTAGATCAAAATGTCATCACAAGATGACCACAAACCTGTCCAGGTACTCACAAACACCTATGCACCAAATCCATAAAAGTGTGAGTGCATTCGTGAGCCCAAACGGCATCACGACGAACTCAAAGTGACCGTACCTCGAACAGAAAGCTGTCAGGCCAATATCTGATCTCTGATCCTCAACTGGTAGTAACCGGACCTCAAGTCAATCTTCGAAACACTCTGGCTGACTGCAACTGGTCAAACAAGTCATCGATCCTCGGCAACGGATACTTGTTCTTCACTGTTACCTGGTTCAGCTGCCTGTAATCGATGCACAACCTCAAATTGCCATCCTTCTTCCTCACGAACAGGACTGGCGCTCCCCACGGCAAACGGCTCGGACGGATGAAGCCCAGCTCAAGCAACTCCTGCAACTGGCGCTTCAACTCGCACAACTCAGTCGGAGCCATCCGGTAAGGTTCCTTAGACAAAGACATCGTACCAGGCAAAAGCTCAATGGAGAACTCTACCTCCCGCTCAGGCAGTAACCTAGGTAAATCCTCCGGGAAAACATCAGAGAACTCACAAACAATAGGCACATCAAAAACCGACGACCCGCTAGTCTCCAAGGAAACAAACAGAAGCAAGATATGCTACACAGCCATGGTAGATCAAACGACGAGTCTACAGAAGGAAATAAAAGGTTGACGGGTAGACCGGATACTCGGAAGCATAGAACATGCGCTCTAGGTATCTCAAACCGAATGGTCTTCCGCTGACAATCCACCACAGCTGAGGGAGCCTCCAACAGTCCCATGCTCAGGATGACGTCAAAGTCACGACAGCTGCAACAGTACAACCTGGCCGGCAACTGGTGTCCCTGGACCTCAACTGTTATAACGCCCTCCAGGTATCGAAGAACGCATGTAATCAGCGACAGGAGATCGACCAGCACATCACATACCTCTCAGGGGTGTGATAACCAGAGACTCGTAAAACTCCTCGAAAGCAAAACAGAAGAGAACACCGAGGTAAACCAAAACACGGAGCGACTCTACCAAGGATAGGCAGGGCACCTATAACCAGGTTCGATGCCTCGGCCTGCTCCATGGTAAGCGCCATCACACGACCACGTCCACGCCCACGCTGCGGCGCCTGTTGGGGCTGCTGCTGCTGCGGCGGATACTAGTGCTGTGGAAACTGCTGCTGCTGCTGGTACAGCTAGAATGTGTGAGGCTGCTGTTGGTACTACCCTATTGCTGCCTACCGGGGGTGCCTACTGCTGGGGAGGGAACTCGTACTGCGGTAGCTGCTGCGCGTACTGTACTGGCTACTGCGGCTACTGGACTTGCCCCATCGGGCAATCCCTCCTGAAGTGGCTCGGCAAACCACAAGTGTAGCAAACTGCCTCTTGTCTGCCCTGCTCAGCTCCCTGCTGGACTGACTACTCTGCAAACCTTGACTGATGCCTCTACTGCCGACTCCGTCCACCCCCACGAGTAGACAACTGCCTGAACTTCGAGCGAATCTCTGAACTGCCTGAACTGCCCGAGCCCAAAGAAGAAGAAGTCGCACTACTGCGACTGCCTGCAGGTGCTGGTACAGCGAGGACCTGGAAGAGGCTCCTCCCTGCTACTGCTGCTACTGCTAGGGCTGCCAGGTCTCTCTCTCCAAGGCGGTGGCCTTAGCCACGGCCTCTCTTAAGGTGGCACACATGTGAGCAGTCACGCCCCACCTTAAAATCTGGCCTCAATCCTACAATGATCTCTCTGTACAAGCCTCTCACTGCCTGCAACATGAGGAACATGCCCAACAACCGGACGAACCTCTGGTGGTACTGAGTAACTGTGAGATCGCTCTGAACCAATCGTGGAACTGGTCTTGTCTCTCACGTCGAGCATAGTCGGGGAAGTACTCGCCGTGAAAGATCTCCAAAAACAACTGCCAAGTGATCTGATCCAAACGCTGCCCCTGGAAGCGGGTCTGCCGTTGAACTCTCCACCACTCATGGGCTGCTCCCTTGAGTTGATACACCGCCAGTCTGACCTGGTCCTCCTCGGCGCACTCCATAGTCTCGAACGTGCGCTCCATCTCATGCGTCCAACTCTCTGCCTTGTCTGGATCATACTCACAGAAAAACATCGGTGGTCGGAGACGCAAGAACCTCTCCAAGAGGGCGGTCCTATCCTCAGTGATAGTCGTCCTCCTCCGACCGGCCCGGGTACTCCCAGTACCTGACGCCTGCTGAACCGCTGGCTGCTCCACCTCCGGATCGGCCTGCTGCTCCGGTACTGCTGGAGGAGGCACTGGGGGCTGACCACCTGCTGCCGCCTGCCCAGGCTGCCACACTCCCTGGTACAAGTTCTTGAACAACTGCTCTACCAAAGGAAACCAGTCTGCATACTGCTGTGGCTGAGGCTGGTGCTCCTGCTGCTGCTGCCCACCGGTTGCTGCTACTGCTGCTGCACCCTGAGGCTGTGCCACGGACTCCTCTAATGACACCTCCTCCTAGACCTGGACCTGCCCCTGCACGGGCATATCAGACTCATCATGCTGCTCTATCAGCTCTCTGGCCTGCCTCGCCTGTGCGGCGCCATATCCTGCGTAGCACCACAACCAACAAGGTTAAAATACAATTCGGCGGCGGCTAGCAGTGTACTGTACTACTGTTGGGACTTTCTGTCGCAGTTTTAAATCCACTACAAGTCCTGTCAGACTCTCGCTCTGATACCAACTCTAAAGACCCCGAGAACTCGACCCTCGGCCACGTCGAGGACTAGATTTTCGCAGTCGCCACCTAAGATCGGAAACCCGAAAAGAGTATAATATAAGTCTAACAGAAATGTAAGGAAGTATACGTCAACTGCTGACTAGGAGCAAACATGCGGAAGCAGAAAGAAGAGCGAGACCGTTGCGTAATGCTCTAGGTACAGTCCCAACACACACAATAGTACAAGTAAAGACATGGAAAGACAAGTCCCTTAGGGGCATACCCTGAGGGTGACATACACTGAGAGGGGGAACCACTGCTAGCTACGAGGACCATGACTACCGCCCCGTCTCCTCCACCTGACGCGCGCCCTGCCGCTACTGAGAAGTCTCACCTAGGAAAAAGGAGGGATGAGCTTCACAACAAAAGCTCAGTAAGGACTACCAATCTCCTACTAGCTCTAACAGGCAGAAGAATATGCATAAGCAATTTAAATAACAGCAGTTATATCTTCTACCCTACAACAAGAAGTGAAGAAGCAAAGCTACTACTAGCAACGGTACGGAAGTACAATACGGTCGGAAACTCCGTACGACTGCTCGTCATGACCACCACACGGCTAGCAACACAAACAGAGGAAAATCTGCCTGGACAAGAAACACTAGCTACGAAAAACACTACCACTAGTCAACCGGTCAGGTGCGTCCACTGACGTCTTATCCTCGACCCAGGTCCAAACCTCCACGTCTCATTAGAGTGAGGCAGGACACAACAGTAACCGCCGTAGTCTGGCCAGACTACGGTCCCACTCCTGGCCTCTCTAGACGGTTCCGGGGCTGCAAAGAGCTAGGCAGCGAGAGAAGGACTAGCTGGACTGTGCCGGGAAGAACTCCCAAAATGACCTCGGCGTCCCAAACCAACTACGAGAGCTCTGCAAACGACTCAACGCCGTTGTCCTAACCACTGTTTTCCCCTCAGCTCTAAAGTCCGTGACTCGGCGACGCACTCCCGCCGCCCGGAGTACTCCCTCACAGGCGTGCGGACGGGGGTCCAGACAACGTAACAACCTCTCTCACGGGACAAGCCCTCAGGTGCTGAGCACCGGGAGAACGACTAGTGTAGGACCGTACTAGGGAACTAGCACAGGTGCCATGGGTACAGTAAGAAGCAGAAACGGCGAAGACTCCACAAAAACACAGAACTTCGCAAGATCTACCTGTCTCTGCTATAGTCACGACGCATTAGGCCGTCGCGACCATGTCGCGATGCCCAGGTCTGTCGCGACACTGTCGTGGCGGCCCAAGCCGTCGCGACCAGGTCGCGACGCTCAAGAGCGTCGCGATGATGTCGCGGCGGCCATGCCGGTCGCGACATCATCGCGACCTCTATAGCGGTCGCGTCTTCAGCCGAGGGGGGTTCCGGGATGATCCTCCCAGAGACCACCCCAAAACCGATACATTCACAGTCCACAGGGGGAGGGGATCATGGGAAACATGTAGGAAAGCTCATACATCATCCAAACCACCCTTAAACCCCACTAAACATGGATTTACAAGAATCTACGCTTGATGGAAATCTCACTCAACCACGAGCATGGTTCTCACACTCCCACACCCCAATCCACGAGGAAAACACCATCTCAAGGGGGAGGGGAGCATGCTAGGGCGAGAGGAGAACGAGGGTCTCTACCTCCAAGAGTAGAGCCGACCCGTTGGGGCCTTCATGTCGGAATGACCACCTCCTCCTCGCTCCAAGCACCACGAGCACGTCCCCTGTACGAACGGGGTGACACCACCTCACCACGAGCACCAAGAACTAGCGAAGAATCGCAAGGGAGCTCGAGAGAAGAAGAAGAAGGAAGAAGAAGAAGGCAAGAGGGGGAAATGGGGTGCAGCCTCGGTTTTAAACAGACGGCCCCCCAAGACGTGACGGATCGGCCCAGCGCAACAACGACCATGTCGCGACACCCCTAGGCATCGCGACCATGTCGCGACAGCCACCCCCGGTGCGACCCCAAAAGGCAGTCAAACCTCGAAGATCGGGAAACCAGAACGTGGCGGCCTGACAGGTCACGTCAACGTTGTATGCACCTTCCACCTGACACGACCGTTCTGACAGAGAGGACAACGGTCACGTCTTTCAGAAAAGCAGTCGCGATGCCTCCAGATGCCACGACAAGAAGCGACGCCCACCCCCGTCGCAACCATGCCGCGACGACCAGGTGTGTCGCCACACAAACCCTATCACGACGTGCTCCGCTAGCACAACCATGTCACGACCAGGGTGCTTGTCGCGACCCTGAGGACAGGGCCAAGGGCCCAAGAGGGCCGGGTCTTACATCAGCCCTGGTGGCTTCTATGGACACCTACCACGCACGGGCATCCCTTTCCAGCTGAAAGGTGGCTAGCAGTAGTTTGTCCCCATCCACGCATTGCATGATGCGGAAAATATGTTCTATCTCCTTCAGCCAATGCTCGGCCTCATCCGAGTCAGCCGTTCTGCTAAACTTAGGCGAGTTCATGCTGCGGAAATTTCTGTGCAAGTCCCCAGCTCCAAGATTACCGCCGCCCTGAGCAGCTTGCATTAGGGCGGGAGTCAGATCCTGCAGAGTCTGCTGCATGTCACGGAGTTGCGCATGCTCTGCTATCATTGTTCTAAGTTCCTTCAAAAGAGAATTTAATGTAAGATATTGAGGTTGCACTATGTTTGTGTGTGTGTGAGTTTTTTTTAACTTATTACCCATGCTTCTAACCATCTCTCACATAGGTATGGAATTAGACGCTTAGTCGAGGCAGGTCAAACCTAGATCATCCTATATTTAAGAACAACTTAGGCTCTGATACCACAAAACTGTAATGCCCAGACACAGAATATCGGAGTGATAATACAGTTATATAAATAGTATCGAGCGAGAAATAATAACAAACCATTTCACAATTTGGAATAATGCAAATAGAATCCATCTCCATTAATAATTTCTCAAACTCTATTACATGCACTAATCAGAGCCAAGACTAGGGCCTAGAGTACTTTATTCAAATCTAACTATTACAAACTGACTGACTCACAACTAAACTAACTAACTAACTAAAAAGCACGGGTTGACGAAATGCTTGGTCACTCCTGAACCTCCTCATCCCCTTCCTCGTGAGTGTGGTAGTCCCCGTCAGACTCACCTGAAACACATAAAATAAATAGCGCAGGATGAGTGATAAACGCTCAGTAGGACTTAATATCTCATATAAACAGGCATGATTTAAGTGATTAATGTCTTATAGAGCAGGATAACTAGAGTGAACAGTCATGTATAGACATGAGAACGATGTAGCAGGATAACGAGAAACAATAGCACTTTCATGAGAGTATAGCACAACAAGTATGATAACAGATTGGCCATAAAACGAGATAGCATGTAAAGTTGCACAAGAGTGCACTAGTAATGATAGCACTTGTATTGATTGTCATAGATTAAATCTTGATAGTATAAATAGCACTGGATGTATGCCGACATTCTGGTCATTGAACTCCCATGGGCAAATAGCACTTTTCGGGCACACCTCCCAGGACCAGATCGGGCCCTATTGTCTGGCATTAGTTATGTTTTTATCTTAGACAATCAATTGGAAGTCAAAAGAGTACCAAGAATAGATGAGAGTAATTGACGAATAGACGAGAGTGTAGAGAGAATGTGAACAGATGAGAGTATAGAGATAGTAGATGAGAACAAGGACATATTAGTAAAACATCGATCAGCAGACGATAGTAACAGTTGCACGGCACTCAGGCGTGTGCCGGCAGTCCGGTAGAAGTCACAACCGCCCACTAGCCGTGCCATGAACACAGGTCAGAGGTCCGACGCGATCCCAAGATAAGAAGGAACACACTAAGGCCATTGGATCATGCTGATCCCTAGGGGTGTAAAGAGTTTTAATTGTACAACCCGCTCGTCAGCAATGGACGTCCGCCAAAGCCAAGGAGACTGACGGAGGCCTTAACAAGGAGTCCCTAGTCCTGTCAGGAGTGTTCCCAACGGAGAGGTGGTCCAAGCCAAGATAGAAGTGTGTAAAGAACCAAGTTGTCCGTCATGCCTCGAGTGCTCGAAGGCAAGGGACGCGATAACGCTATACAAAACACGCGAATAAAACGAAGACAATATCATTAAAATAATTGAGAGATTAAGTGATTAATTACACTTAATTATTAGATATATTATTGAGTAAATTGATAAGGTTCCATTAAAAACATTAATGTTTAGTGTGTGCATGTGTAAGGAAATCATGAGAGCAATATGTAATTGTGCATATAGCTTTTATTTAATGGATATCATGTGAATATTGTCCAATATTAGTAAACATGTCGTTATTGTTCATAACAGTACAATTTAAGGGTTTAACAGTGATTAAATGGCATGATTAGCAAGGGTTTATATGAAAGTTAGGGTTCTAGTTGCAACAGTGAAATCGCGACGGGGGTACCTGTCGCGTTTCAATTCGCGACGGTTGGGTCTGTCGCGTTCTCATGAACTGGGTCAAGCAATCGATTGCGCTATAATCGCGACGGGGTGGTCGGTCGTGATTTGAGTAGCAGGTCCAGAACGCGACGTGTCGGTCTGTCACGTTAAGGCCAAATGGAATTGGGTGAACAATGCGACGGGTCGGGCCATTGCGTTCATGACGCGGTGCTCGGTCTTGTCGCGACCTTCTAAGAATCGCGAGGAGTCGGGCCATCGCGATCTCAGAAGGTTGGCCGAACCCAAAAGGAGGAGGAATATCCCATATGGGATTTCGGTCCATCTTTCCATAGCTTGATATAGGGCCATTCAAAAATACATATAAAATCGCATGCATGTCCAAAAATTATGAAGCCAGTTTTAAACGAAAATAGACATGCATAGGTATCAACAGTAACGAGTAATTAGAAAATAGGCAAGATATAAACATGCTTTGATTTGGTTACATTTCGGTGACCTAAAAACATACACAGTGATGGAGTCCGATTTAATTCACATGGAGTACATGATAGAAATTGGGGGAAATAGGATCATTTGAATCCTAACATCATGCAGTATTTATGATAAAATTTGCAAGGCATGAGATCATGTGTATACATAGATTGAAGACAAACAAGTGGGTTCGGGTACATATTCATGACAGGGATTGGAGCTTGAAATACTCCTACATGGCACGACGATAATTGGGGAAAACATGGGGCTTTGATAGAGGGGATCATGGTCTACCTAGGGACGAATTTAATTAGATTTTGCTTGAGAGATTGCATACCTTTCACGCTGTAAAATTCCTTGGGTTTGGAGAAGTGTGAAGATGACGAAATCCCCTTGCTCCAAGCCTCTCCTCCTTGCTCTCCTCATCCAAAGCCTCCTATTCCTCGTTCTCCAAGCTACAGAAACGTTCTAGGGTTGGGTAGATACAAATTGGAGGTGTATTTGTTGGTTTTAAGAGTCCTACACCTTTAAAACTCTTCCTTCTCTTCAAACTCTAAATTTCCACATTTTTCTCCTCTTTTTCTAGCATTTATCCACCTAAGTGACTAAGGAAGAAGTTTAATTTCGTGGCCATGGGATTAGGATGAGATTAGAACTCCTTTTTAAGATAATTATGAATTAATTAGTGATTATCTTAACCCTTTTCTATTTATTAACATTTTAGGTACGAATTTAGCTTTAAATAGTTCTTATCCAACTTGGACTCTTCACAATTAGGTCCATTCATTTATGTTTGGACCATTAGTATAACTCATTTCCTAATTTAGCTTAATGAGTTTTAATTTAATCATATTTATTCAATAAATTCTCATTTATTTCAATTTAATATTATTTATCAAAAATTAAAAATCAGATTGCTACAGTTAACCATGTGAAAAAGATAGAGGTAAACACGAAGTACATAAAAAATATCTCATATACCCCTAAAATCTCACCTCATCAAATATAACCCCCCCCCCCCAACATTGAATGTGTTGCAATGCAAATACTCGTCCGTCAAAAAACCACCCAACCATTATTAAGGCAGAAAGACTAATTTCTCCTCAATTCAAATCTCATCCCCATGCCCATATGCCTCTATCGCACATTTTTTTTAGTAAGGGCATTTTTATCTTTTAAAATTCATTTAACAATTATGTCAATTATTTAACGAGATATTCTTTAAATTTCAACTGTCACTTAACTAAAGGATATAACTAATGCACTTTTATCAAATATGAGATATATTTGATGAGGTCAAAATTTTTGGGTTATACAGAGAATGTGGCAGTTTCAGAGACATATATCATAAAGATATATAATTTTTATTTATTATATTTATAATACTATATTATTGAAAATCTATTGCCGTGTTCAAAATATCACTCTTAAATATCAAATATTACAGAAATACCACATCCATACTCTTATTCATGTGAGTTGATTTTTTTTTAACGAAAGAACTGTTCTTTTTTCACCCATGATATCATCCATAGGTAATCTTATCATTTTTTCGTGGGTTATATTAAATTATGATGGGTGAATGTGCATTAATATTTTAATATAGATAGCAGATTTGCGATATTTTGGAAATTGATTTCTGTGGTGGCCATTCCTAGCCACCTAGGCCCATCACGGCCCACCTAGGCCCATCAGGGCGCCACATCTCCTCAGACGATTGTGC
>JACBKR010006808.1:0-10014 GCA_014218235.1 Colocasia esculenta
TTCATGTTTTGCAGAAGTACAAGTCTTTATTGCGTTGCAGATTTAAATTGGTTGACCAATTAGAACATTGGTTGACTACACTATTATCTAGAACCCCTTCTAGAAGCATTCCAAAAGTAAAATCTACACAAGTTATAGTTTGGTCGATCGACAAGATTGTGGTTGACTTAAGACCCCAATCCGGTCGATCGAATCATTCGATTGTCGAATTGGTATTTCAAAGTTGTTCCAGAATCGACTCTGAGAGATGATAATAATCGACTCCCAAACTTGACACCAGAATCTGACTCCCAAATTCTATCATAGAATTGACTCCCAAAGGTAGTCAAAATTGAGTCCAGATATTTTCCCAGAATCAACTCTCAGAGACGACCATAATCTGTAACATCTCAAAAATTTAGTAATTAAAAAATTAGAAATAAATTAAAATAAATAAATTCCGTATTATCGGAATGGTAGAACTTACGTACTACTATCGTACGTGAGAGAACACATCGAAAATTTTCGTAAAAATTATAAAAACCTCAAACATTATCCCAAGCGTTCACGAAGAAATTTATGCAACAAAAAATCTGATTGGCCTTGTGTACGTCACAATGTGACTAATTATTCAAATTAGGAAACTAAGTCGAAAAATTGTAATGCAAAAATATAAAATAATGATAAATTAAATAAACATGTTGGAGAGACTTCCACATCATGTATTGATGACCCATTATCAAAATTGGGCCAAGGGATCACTTTTGGCCCAAGAATAAAATTGGAGCAAAAATACCTAAAAATTCGTACCTATAATTATGTGGTCATTAAGAAGGGCAAATTAGGGCTTAAACTAATACTATTTGCCAAGCATAGTAAACCAAATCGTGGCCAACCATGCTAAGGACCTTCCTAAAGCATAGTAAGCCAAATCGTGGCCACCATGCTAAGGACCTTCCTATGGTGTAGCTACTTCAATTGGGAGGAGAAATCCCAAATTTTGGAAGGTGCCAAGCAGATTTCGCAGCCACCTTTCCTAGCACCATTAGGACAGGGTTAACCCTAGAACTATAAGAGATCATCAAAAACATTTAGGGTAAGTTGGCATGAGTTGGGGTCGTGAGGAGCAGGCTAGGACGCAGGAGGAGAGGAGAACGGCTGGGGAAATGAGCTTCTCCTCAACCATGCTCTACAATCGACCTGGGCTATTGCATCTCGTTGATCCATCTAAAGGTAGGTGATCTCGGGCCGAATCTAAACGAAACATATACCATCTTATAGTGTTGCATGTCTAGTTTCATATGCAAGTGATTTGCCCAATTTTCATGGTGTATCCGTCGAGTTATAAGTGTTTTCCCTAAGTCGCGCATGTTTAGGGCTTTTTATATTCTTCACATGTTTCACGCAAACTGAGGCAGAATTAGATCAAACCCAAAACATGAAACTCTTCTACTAGTTGCCTCGTCGTTTTTCATGTTGAGAGTTTTGTCTAAAATGTCATTAGATTGCAAGTTATAGGCTTGTTATGAAGGTTGCATTGTTTTCTTACGTTTTCGAGTTGGGGGTTTGAATTGCGACCTAGCCAGGCGACCGCGGTTCCATCGCCTGTATCGCGTTGGCCTTGGCCATCACGATTAGTAAAAAAGCGACTGTGAATCTGACACGATTTGCGGTCTGACCAGTCAACGCTTACCTGGAACTGTGCGCTGCGTGGATTTCAATGCTTGTCTGATTCGCGACGGGAACCCCCATCGTGATTTGGCATGTTTTCCCCTCAAACTTTTTGCCCAATTTTTATATTATTATTTTGAAGCACTTTTCATTAACGTGACGGGGTATCCCGTCTCGATTCAATGACAAAGGCGACAATGTAAGCCGTCGCGATTTTCATTCTTCACAGTTAGTCATGTTTCGACTGTGCACTGCGTTAAGAATGGCGTCTACTGTGTATGACACGATTCAAAAACCGACCCGAGACTATTCTTTCCGGCTAGTCAGTCATCATATTTAGTCCCTTAGTTTGTAAGCATGTTACTTAGTGTGCATTGACCTAAAAGCAATCAACCCATTTGAAAATGGTAATGACATTTTTTTTTTATGGAAAGGGGTCACAGGGTCAGTTGACAAGCTAAGTGCACTAACCCCCCATCAGAGGGTAATGTTATCACTCCCCTGTTACATCGACCTGTGCCAAATATATTAAAAAGGGTAATAAAAGTACAGAGACCCACAGGGCATACCCCTTTAGGAATAAAACCTATATACACCAAAAGAAGGAAAAGAGGACCGAACCGGACCCCAAAACTAGAGAGAACAACTAATGAAAGTTTCTAAAGCTAGGAAAGCCAGCCTTATCCAACACAAGAGCACCTCTAGTTGGGGACGGGAGCTCAAATACATGGGAGAAAAGTTGACTCCCTACAAAGATTGCAAGCATAAAAGGCTTAAGAGTCAGCAACCTGATTGCCTTCTCTATAGATATGGGATACTTGGCAATTCAACTCTTTGATTAACTTCATCATATCATGCCACCAGGGAAGAACAGACCAAGAAGGTGGTGCGTTGTGCTGGATGCAGGTCACCAAGGCTGTGGAATCAGAAAACGCAGTAGATAAAGTGAATCCTTTTTCCTTGGCGATGCACAAACCATCATGAAGGGCTCTTGTTTCAGCAACAATGCTGTTCCTAGCACCATAAAAAACTGCAAATCTCATTCTGAAGTTACCCCTGTCATCCCTAATACAGCCACCACCACTACAAGGACCAGGATTTCCTTTAGCTACGCCATCAACATTAAGACAGAAATGATTAGTCGGCAGATGCCAGTGGACCAAGATTGGTTTTTTGGGCTTAACTGTGGGTTTGATGTTGAAAGAAGTTAAGATGTGAGCATGCGCAGACGAAATTGGCCGTTTAAACTCCATTTTCCTGAGGGCACCGTTTATAGAATGAATTATGTTGCAGATCATCCGATGCTTGCTGTATTGAGCACCATCAAATTATAAATTGCATCTGGCCCTCCAAATTTCCCACAGCATGAGAAAGAAAACATAAGCACCAACAAAGTGAAAAGCAAACTTCAAATTGTTGATCGATAAAAAACTCTAGCATCTAATAGTAATCTGGTTGCTGAGATTAACTTTATTGGAGATTAAGGGGGATATCCACCTCCATAATTCCATAGCCAATCACTTTCCAAAAATAGATGGTTTAAATCCTCCTGATGATGGCTGGTGCAGCAAACACATTTGGAGACAATAGGAACACCACAATCCACAATCCTACTATCAACAGGCACAACTATATGAATCAACTTCCAAATAAAGATAGAAACCTTAGGTGAAATCGCATGATGCCAAAGTTTTTGCCACTCTGAGCACTGCACACCTCTTGGTGATATTATGGAATAGGCGGATCCCACAGAGAAAACACCCTTAGGGTTGGGAGTCCAAACATAGGTGTCAAGATCTTCAGATAGATGAATCCGCAAGCAGTCCACATTGATATTAAGAGAACGCCAGAGATAATGTTCCTCATTGGTCAGCAAGTCTTGCACGGAGGTGGGTTGCATGTTGTTATGATCCTAGTTTAAATGACATGAATATGATTCTACTGTGTATTATGTGATTATCTTATGTTCATTTGATTATCATCTTATGATCTAGCTTGATATTAAATTGTCATAATAAGTAGTGATAAATTTATGATGATACATGTTAGAATGGACTTGTTTAGTTAAGCTTTTCTATTATGATTTGCATGTGGGTTTCCTCACTTATATGCTTTCCGATGTTTTTATAAATTGTTCATACATTGCATACATGACTAGGAAAGTTCCGTGACACGACACTTACACATTTGCCACGATTAGGAACACCCCTCTTGGGGAATTGGAAACTCTATGCCGGTCATTCCCTATTGGCAGACTAGCGATCTTTTCCCTAAGACTCTGTAAGTCTCTATACTCTATGGATTCCCTCATAGAGACCGAGCTGGTTGTACCATGAAGTACTCTGGAGATAGAGGGCACATGTACCGAGTACGATCTGTCATTAGTCATCCTCTTGTTAATACATTAATGAATTATGAAACATAAGATACGTCGTTATGATGTCCAATTGATCTTTTGAGATATTGTCTTACCTTGACTCTATGAATGATCATGTCCTTATTACAATGAACTTGTTATTGAAATTCTGTAGCCATATTGTGTATATGTTTAATCGGCACAACGTGAGACTTCAGTCCATTTGACTAATGCCTGTGCAATAGGGGCTCTGTCTGGTCCTGGGGAGGAGCGTCCCAACGTACTTATAACCGCAGGAGTATGGACTTGTGGTGCGTGGCATGGCACTGGAATGTGCGCAAGATTTGTGGGAATGTGCCTTCGTTTGATATTATATGATAAGTTTGATATGATACGTCTGACACGTGAATATGTGATATCTGTGTGAATATGGCCAATTCTTGTTTACATGGTACGAACTCATTCTTGCAATCCTTGTGACGGATATTATTCTTCAACTACTTGTCCTTTGTAATGTGAAGATCAGTATTTGTTTCATTATGATATCTATTCTATTCTGCCATTCAATCTGTTAGAAATGCATGCATTGTCATCATGTTCATATTCAGATCTTGCCTATTTAAAATGTTAATCATGTATATTAGTGCCCGCACATTGAGATGTAAATCCTACTGAGCTAGTTCGCTCACCCTATCATCCTTCCTTTTTCAGGTAGTGATGAGGATCCAATGGACTCCGATGGGGCAGGGCATGAAGAGCGCACCCGTCATACGAGGAGTCGAAAGATTAGGAATAGATATTTGAGTAGTTTATGTATTAGTGAAACATTTTCATGGAGTTTTATTTGAATACGGACCCTTTAGTTGGTTCTTTTGATGTAAGGTTTTTAATTAGTTGAATGGAAATGAAATAAAGAGTACTTTTGTTGACAATATCATTGTCTCAAGTGTGTTGTGATATTTAGTTGTTACTCTGAATTACTCAACTGTGATACTTATATTTGTATCGTTCACGCCTCCCGATATTTATTCCGCTGCTAAATGTCGGGGCGTGACATAATCAATTCTAAGAGACGACCAAAATCAACTCTCAAAGCAACCCACTAAATTGATTGAAGACTACTATGGTAAGATATTGGTTGATCAACACAGTTTTCTAACTAATATGCATATGTGAAGTTACAGTTTGATCGACCGACCTCACAGACTGGTTGACTAAAAGTAGTTCCGTATCTAGAAGATTCCATTGTACTTGATAGTGCATGACAAGTGGCACATTCTTGGCCTCATTTGATGTGGAAAGGTCCTACTATATATAGCACGTACCTAGGTTTTAGAACCTTGAGAGGGCAATTCCTAAGGCAAGAAGGTGACATGCTCTCTGTTCTAGTTGTTTTCTTGTAGGTTTGTACTATTCTAGAGAATTGGTTCGATCCAAGGTAATTTTGGACGATCCACAATTTGATTGTCACGCCCCACCAATTTAGCAGTAGAATAATCAGAGAGACGTGAGCAAAATATATGGTAGTGTATATTGCACGTACAATCGCATAATTCAGAGCAACTAATGGATAATACTTGGAATAAAATCTTCATTTTATTCATAAATCACCAAGACTAATACAACCACTAATTCGGAGCTAATACATATGGCTCAAAGACATCATTATATTGGAAATGAAATTTAAGCGAATATCTAACTAGACTCTATTATATTAGGGTAATTCCATCGCTATGACGTCTGATCGCTCATCACTCGGGTCCTTCCCCATTGATGTGTGTATCACCAACATCTGACTTACATGAAACACATATAACAAATAGCGCAGGGCCAGCGATAACACTTAGTAGGACTTAATATCTCGTGCAACATGTACACTTTAAGTGATTAATGTCTTATAAAGTAGGATAACTAGAGAGAACGATCAAGTATAGTCACGAGAGTAATATCACATGATAGAAAGAGAATACTAGAACTTTTCAAAAGGAATATTGCAAAACTAGCATTATAAATGATTAGACATATAACGAGATAGTATGTATGGTTGCACAAAAGTGCACTAGTCACGATAGCATGTTTGGTTGAACTTCTCGTCAACCAAGAGAACATAGTACATGCATTGATTGTCTTCGATTAAATCTTGATAGTACGGTACTTGGATGTTATGCCGTACACCCTGATCATGACACTCCCATGGGAAAATAGTACGTTCGGACGCTCCTCCTAGGACCAGATCAGACCCTTTATAATGTTGTCTGGCATAGTTATGTTTGTTATCTTAGACAATCAAGAGATGGCCAAATAGAGTTCCAAGAATAGATGAGAGTATTGAATAATAGACGAGAGTTTAGAGAGAACGTGAACAGATAAGAGGATAGAGATAGTAGATGAGAACGAAGTCATGTTCGTAAAATAATGATAAACATGCGATAATAATAGTTTCACAACACACATGGTTGTGTGCCGACAGTCTGGTGGAAGCCACTAACCGCCCACTAGTTATGGTACGAACACAGGCCAGAGGTCCGGCATGATCTCAAGGTAAGAGAGAAAATCTAAAGCCATTGGATCATACTGATCCCTAGGGTAAAATAGGTATTAATGGTACAACTTGCTCATTGGCAATGAACGTTCGCCAAAACCAATGAGTCTTACGGAGGCCTCGACAAGGAGTTCCTGGTCCATTCAGGAGTATTTCCAACAGAGAGGTCGTCCAAGCCAAGTTAAAGTGTGTATATAAACGTTTGTCCGTAACCTTGAGTGCTCGAGGCAAAGAGATACGATAACTGTATCAAATCGACGAATAAAATGAAGACAAGTCTATTTAAAATAATAGGGAAATTTACATGAATAATTACATTTAATTACTAGATATATTATTGAGTAATTTTTCATAAGGTCTCATGGCAAAATTCACGTTTGGTATGTGTATGTGAGAGAGAATCAAACTAGCATGTGAGAGTTGTGCCACATCTTTTAATTAATAATTCACATGAATATTTTCAAAAATATACTAACATGATGTTACTATTCATAATAGTTCACGACAAGGTTACACCATGATTTTAAACATGATTAGCAAGGTTTACATGAAGAATTAGGGTTTCTGGAAGAAAGTCCAGGTCGCGTCGACGTCGGCCAGCGTCGCGTTCAGGTCGTGATAGACTAGGCCGACACGATGACCATTTTTGGTCGCACGGGTCGGGTCGATGCGTTCAGGTTCAGCCAGACGCCGATGCGACGACGAGGTTCTCGTCGCGACGTGTCGGGGCGACGCGTTCAGATTGAGACCGCATGATCTGAAGATCGCGATGCAGAGTCCCGTCGTGTTAGAACACGATGTGATGCCTGGTCTCGACCGGTTGAGAATGCGACCTATTGGGTCGTTGCGTTCTCAGGTCTCGACCCGAGCTCAGAAGGTTGGTCAGGCCTCCTTGGGTTGCAATCCATGCAACCAAGGGCTTGACAGATGGCCTTTTAATAAATCATATAAAATTGTATACTTGATGAAAAATCATGAAACCAATTTTAAATGAAATTAGACTTGCAGGGGTATCACAACAGAGAGTAATTGGATTTCTAATATGGTATGATCATGCTATGAACGAGGTACTTTATGATGAACCAAAAATCTAACACAATGATGAAAAATGATTTAATTCAAAAAGATTACTTGATAGAAATTTGGGAAAATGGTGTCAATAAATCCCTGACATCATTAACATGTAGGTAAAGGTTTCAGAGCACGAGATCAAGTATAAACATGGATTTAGGTTGAACATGTTGAGTCGGGTACATGTTCTTAATAGAACTTTGAACATGAAATACTCATAAACGACATGATGAAAATGGGGAAAACATGGGACTTTCGAAGCTAGGACCATGGACTATCTAGGTCGAGTTTAATTTATTTTTGCTTGAGAGATTGCCTACCTTTGAGCGCTTTTAAGATCCTAGAGCAAGAACATGAAGAACACTTGAAGCTCTCCTTCCAAGCCTCCTCCTCCACAAATTCCTCCTCCTTCGGCCTCCTTCCCACATCTAAGAGATCCCAAATGAACATTAGGGTTGGCTATGAGGGTTTGAGGAGTTTATTTAAAGATCTTGTAGTGTTATTTCCTAATACAACTCTATCCTTACTCCAACTCCAAATTTTCCTTATTTATCTAGCATTTTCTAGTATAAATCCTCCTATTTGGATTAGGATGGGGACTCAATTTCGTGGCCAACATGTTAGGGTGGGTTAGGAGTCTATTTTGGATATATATGAGCCATATTAGTGATTTACTTGACCCTTTTTAATTAGGGAATAGTGGAATTACGAATTTTATAGTATTTTCTTTTGTTATGTCTTTCTAAACTCTTTAATTATGAGTCTCCTATATTTATCCCAATTTTCTCATATCTAAATCTCAATTTTAGATTAGGATAGGGCCAGATTTCATGGCTATTGAGTTAGACTAGGGCTAGAACTCTTTATTGGATAATTACATGAGTTGTAAAGAGATTTTCTTACACTTTTTAATTTACCAATAATTAGCCACGAATTTTGACCTATTTATCTCTTATCCATCTTGTGGGCTCTTGCTTTTGGCTCACAAACTTATGTAAGGACCAATTATTAAAGTCCATCGCTTATTTTTGCTAATGGGTTTAATTACCTCTTTTTAATTTAGAGAGTAATGAGTTACCAATTGTATGTTATTTTCTTCCTTAATTTATTCATGGGCTAAAAGTTGTCCATTGGTTCAATTTCCATGATAGGCTGTTAACACACATTGATTAAAGTCTATCAACACGTTTATTTTAATTTATGATTCGCTTTGGCACATATGATAATGGGTTCTCCGATTTATTCTTTAACTACGATAATAGTCACAAAAATTCTTAAACTTGGTCCAAATATTTTTTCTTGGCCTAAGTTTCTTGAGGGGTCATAGAGAATATTATTTAAAGTATAACTATATTTTTACAATTGTTATATGTATTTACACACATGCAATAATGATACGTGCCTTTTAACTAGTTTAAAATTATTAATTGACAAATTTTTAATTTATCTATATATTTTAATTAATACATTTTCTGAAGTATTACATTGATTTTGATGGAGATTGCTACAAGACGACCGTACAACTATTTTCTTGATTTGAAGTGAATTCTTCAATGTTCTCTATCTTGGCTTATCATATGGTGTAGAAGAAATTCTATTTTGAGTCTAGATTGATAGGGTTTTATAACTTGAGAATTCGAGTTAGATCTTTCTTATTAGAGCTAAATTGTATTGAATCTAAACATGACTATCATGTGTGTGCTTAAGTCTTTCATGTTTGGGTAGTTGTTGATGATACTGTGATATCATCATTGAGATTTGATCTCCGTGTGTGTGTGTGTTTATGTGTGTGTTAGTCTTGTAAAGTTTTCTTCAAGATTAAATGTGACCTCACACACTGTGGGTGGTGGATTTAGACTGCACAAGTATATAGTTGAACCACCTAAAAAATTGAGTGCACCATGATTTGATTCTTATTATAACGACCCTCCTCATACCGGCCGGTACAATTATACCAATCCCCTATCGGTACAAGAACGCCGTCACAGTGGGATAGTAACCCAACACTAAACGATAGGGTGATATGTATATGAATACAATTGAGTACAGCGGAAATAAAGAAATAACTCAACTTCATTCCATCATCATCACACATCCACAGTCTATATAGTAAAAGAAAATGACAGAGTCCACATTATTACAATTTAAAGGAACTACATTGTCCATACTAACAACATTGATCACATTTTATTAAACATGAATTGAAGGCTTAACACATATTCAAGTCGGTTGGCAACTATATACAATTAAAGCATGGAACTATGTAATAAGTGAATAGCATGTCTATCATGGAGCTTACACATTCTTTCATGTATTTATCACAATCATAATCACACTTTACTTGCTGGTTTGACATGAATTAAATACAATTACATGGTTTTACATTTGTTTCACA
>JACBKR010006811.1:0-10035 GCA_014218235.1 Colocasia esculenta
ACATCTAACCCCAATACCTATCATGCCAACTTATATTGCACACTTTGGTGTGCAACAAGTTGTTCCTTTTTACAGGACCCTCATGGCCCTGCATTTACCCCAGCCAACTCCTCTGCCAAGCAGGCAAACCCCTGTCTCCTCCGGTCCATGCAATCAATCCAAAAGCATATATATCCCTTGAGTATACTTGTACAGGCGATAAAATAGTCTTGAAGAGAATAGAAGCAAGAGATTACCAAGATCAGAAATACTGACAAGCATTGTAGACTATATCTAAACCAAATTAGCCTCTATTTCACAGCACACATGTCAGACATTTGAGTGGAGGTGCAATAAATATGATACTATGCAGGGAGGTGATATTAGATGAAGTTTTTAGTTGTTTATGCATCTCTTTCATTCAGAGAAATTCAAACCCTCATCATAAAAGATTACATCAAAAGTCATGCATGTATTGCATTATGAGTTCTTGAAACCTACTTATGTTGTAGGATACTCCACCTTAAAATCAATTTGATGCCGCTGCTCTCTAACTGGATATGTGCAAAGGCCAAAGTACGTATCAACACATGAATTAGTTCCCTGCAAGATTTATAGAAAAAATTAAGCTGCTGGACGGGGGGGGAGGGAGGGATGGGGGCCGCCAGAGGGATTGAAGGGGGCCGGGGAGGAGGGGGGCCGCCGGAGGGAAGGGAGCCGGCAGCCGAAGGGACTCACCATGGGGGGGGGGGGCAGCCGCCGGAGATGAGGCATCGTTGGAGCCCTCGTCCGTCGTCGGTGTGTCACTGGAGGGAGAGGACGGCGTCGCCGGCCTTCGGGAAGAGAGAGAGAGAGAGAGAGGAGAGAGAGAGAGAGAGAGAGAGCGAGAGAGAGAGAGAGAGAGAGAGAGAGAGCGAGAGAGTGTGTGAGATGGCGCGCAGGGGGAGGAGATGGGGGACGGCAAAGCGCAGGAGAGGAGATGGGGACGGGATTTGTGTGAGTGATGGGTTCGGGGGCTCGAGGGTTTTGGGGTTTTGTTTTCAGAGGACGGGATTTGTCTGAGTGAAGACCGCCTAGAATTTTTGGGTCTATACTTACGGTTTTCATTGTTTTACGTTTAGCACACAACCTATGCTTACGGTGTAGTTACGGTCTTGGAGATGTCATATTAAAATATTAATATATTTTATAATAACCGTAAGTACAGCAGCTAATATACTTACGAAAACGGAAACCGTAACGGACTTTCCGTAAGTGTTGCCCAGTTTTGTTGTAGTGCTTTTTTCGTACCACTATTTGTTATTTACTCCACTGTTTAATCCAGATTTTCAAGTTCACATTTTTCTGTTATGAACGCATACGCACAGGAGTTACTAACGTTACTACTAACCACTAGTATCCTAGTTACAGAGTTACAGTGGAGTAAAAGAACATGTTACTCTGAAAGTATTTAACTCTGTAAGTATGTAAGTACATAGTTTTTGACGCCCTAAGTGTGTAAGTACTTCTTTCTGTAACTTTGTAGCAGGGTATGAAGTACTTACACTGTTAAATGTGTAACTGCGTGAGTATGTAATTATCTACTTTTTTCTACGTAAGTGTATAAGTCCTTCTTTCTATAATTGTGTAACAACTTGTAAATTAGTTACACAGTTAACTGTGTAACAGCGTATGTATGTAAATACCTTTTTTTTTCTACGAAAGTCTATAAGTACTTATATCTGTAACTGTGTATTAAGTTATGAGGTAGTTAGACAGTTAACTGTGTATACTGCATAAGTATGTAATTACCTACTTTTTTCTACGTAAATCTATAAGTACTTGTATCTGTAACTGTGTATCAGGTTATGAAGTAGTAACACAGTTAACTATGTAAATACGTAAGTATGTAATTACCTTTTTTTTTTCTGCGTAAGTATGTAAATACTTGTATCTATAACTGTGTAACATGTTATGAAGTAGTTACACAATTAACTGTGTAACTGCATAAGTATGTAATTACCTACTTTTTTTCTACATAAGTCTGTAAGTACTTGTATCTGTTACTGTGTAACAGGTTATGAAGTAGTAACACAGTTACATATGTAAGTTTGTAACTTAGTAAGTTTATAAGTAAGTGATTACATACTTACACATGTAAGTCTGTAAGTTTATAACTCTATAAAGTAGTAAGGTTTTAAGTATGTAGTTACATACTTACATAGTTACAGATTTACATGACTATGTATGTTCTTTAATATACCTAACTCTGTAAGTCTGTAAACATTCCAGATCATCATCGCTCATTACACCAAATCCAATAGAACCAGATGTTGGGCATACAAGTAGCATTTGCATTGAAATATACATAGAATATGAAAGTGGCACCTCACATGGGGTTTTGAGAAGTGATGTAACGACTCGACCTCCCGGACCCCCGCCAGGGACCCCGATGGTCGCGCCGCCACCCACGGATCTGAAGATCTAGAAGGGTTAGAAGAAATAGTCTAGTGAGATATGCAATGAATTCGAATAACTATAACAATTATGTACAATATACAAAAAAGTTTGTGCAACGAGTCCCAAGCAAAAGCACAGGTACAAGAAGAAAGATGCAGTCCTTAAGGGGCATACCCCGAGAACTTGCAAAGCACAATAATCAACTCACTCGGCTACAAGAGCTCACAACAGTCGCTCTCACTGCTCCTGACGACACATGACGCCAAGCCGCCTCCGCAACCCGTCCGACACCGAGCTCCCGCGACGACGAGCCCCTAGCTGAAGGAAGGTTAGGGGGGTGAGCCTCGTAAACAAGGCCCAATAGGGATTATACCAGTCCCTTACCGACCAGAGCAGCAGGAACTACGAAAACAGGAAACTACACTAGAAAGTTGCAAAGCGAGAAACACCTACAGCATGGTACTACTAATCAGCGGAACAGAGAATAACACCACGACCACCAACCAGGGTCGTGACACACACACGACTCCTGCAGAAACTAACGACGGACTCAGGCACACAGCGGAAGCAACCCTCGGCACACCTACCGAGACACACAACAACCAGGTGAGGACGACGTCTCACCGCAAGCACGGCCACCTCAGACCTCCACAGGGTCGAGGGCCCACAAGCAGAACCACCCTGGACCACGGATACACCACAAGATAGGGAAGCCATACACGCCAGTGCCACTATGGACTGGCACCTAAGAACGGGACCACGGAGCCGAGAGAACACCGAAGCAGAGACCACCAGAAGCACGGGTCCGTACAAGGTCAGACCAATGACGCCTATGGAAACTAGGCACAACCAGGCTATAACCGTCGTGCAAGCTAGGGAAATGGATAACACTTAGAGACGTCGTGAGGAAACACTGTCACAACAACAACAACCAAGCCACCACCGCTAGTAGCCAAGGGAGGGACCCGTAGTCCACACGCTCTGCTCGCTAGCCTAGCTCCTGCCTCTGCCCCCGCGGAAGGGCGAGACAGAGCTGCTATGAACACACAACACCGCAGCCTGGCCAAGCTGCGGCCTCATGCCTGACCTCCCTACGTGGCTCCGGAACTAACGTAGAGCGAGACAGTGAGACAAGGGACTAGCTAGCCTACACTGGGTAGAACCTGGCCGTCCTCGGTGTCCCATGCCTAACCAAGAGAGCTCTACAAACGATTCGACGCCACTGTCCACACCACCTTTTTCCCCTCAACTCCAAAGTCTGCCCTGTCGGCTGCCAACTCAAGTACGCTCATTGCCTCGATACCTCCCTCGAAGGTGCCCGAGGACGGGGGTCTCAGGTAACGGTAACAACCTCTTAGATCGGGGACAAGCCCTCAAGTGCCTAGCACCGGGCGAACAGGCAGGCAGCACAACAAAAACCACGCCAAACCGCTGGCTTGTAGCACACGACAAGCCCAGCGAGCATGAGGCACGCACAGACCCCCAGGAGGGCCGTCGGCCAACCAAAAATGCACGGAAAAGCTGGAGCCTCGGAACACTACCAGCAAGCATGGAAACCCGTCGCTCTGCTAATAATCGATGGACTGCCAGTCAATTGATTATTAGACAGACGGGACCCTCCTAGCACCACTGCCAAGACACAGCCACGAAGGTGTCACCTTCGGTCACTGAACCTAGGGAGGTAACCAACTGCGTTCCCTAACAGAAGGTCCTAAGGGCAAGGCCTGCCGTGGGGCACACGCCGACACACAACACCACAAGAAAATGGGCTTTTTCCGACGGAACTAATCTGTCGGAAATCCGACGGTCATCCGTCGGAAATAGTACCTTCCGATTGCTTTCCGTCGAAAGTTCGTCGGAAACTGTCCGTCGAAAATAATTGGTCAGAAATTACCGACGGATAATAATTCCGTCGGAAATCTGTCGGTAAGGCCGACGGATAGATCCGTCGGAACTACGGTCAGTATTTACCGACCACAATTTCGTCGGTAAATCCGTCGGAATATCTGTCGATAAATACTGACACACAATCTGTCGGAAAATTTTCGTTAGCAATATAGACGGATATACCAACGGATTTATCGACCGATTTATCATTCAGTAATCTTTATTTTCCAACAGATATTAATCCGTCGAAAAATCCGTCGGAATTACAGTTTATTTTTTTTATATAAATGACAAATGAAAATGTATTTTTAACTTGCTACAATATTCATAAAATTCACAAATAATCAACATCAAACATAAATCATAAAATACAATAAATATAACAACATACAGAATAATAAATACAAAAAAGTCAAGATAGATGAGCTGGATCGTCTGCTGTCCCTGCCTCATCATCGTCTGCTGGCGGAGGTGGATCCTATAATAAATAAAATTAATATGAGAAACATTAATAAAATTAAAAGACATATATTATTTTCAAAATTAAATTTAAAATATGTGATTATTTTTCAAATTTAATTAGATACTATTTTTAGATCCATATGTACTTGATTGTTTTTTAGATCCGTCAATTGAACGCCCGACCCAATCCGGAATCCAAATTCGAATCCGTCAGTTCGCACACGTCACGTTAACCCACCCGGTCGTGTGGGAGAAAATGGCACGCCGATCGGATCCCTATTTGGGATTTTGGACCTCCGGATTGTTGGTTTTAGCTCTTTATATGTAATTTGTTATTTTTTAGATCCGTCAATTGAACGCCCGACCCCATCCGGGAATCCAAATTGGAATCCGTCAGTTCGCACACGTCACGTTAACCCACCCGGTCGTGTGAGAGAAAACGGCATGCCGATCAAATCCCTATTTGGGATTTTGGACCCCCGGGTTGTGTGTTTTAACCCTTTATATGTAATTTGTTGTTTTTTAGATCCGTCAATTGAACGCCCGACCCAATCCGGAATCCAAATTCGAATCCGTCAGTTCGCACACGTCACGTTAACTCACTCGGTCGTGTGGGAGAAAACGACACGCCGATCAGATCCCTATTTGGGATTTTGGACCCCCGGTTGTGTATTTTAACCCTTTATATGTAATTTGTTATTTTTTAGATCCGTCAATTGAACGCCCGACCCAATCCGGGAATCCAAATTGGAATCTGTCAGTTCGCACACGTCACGTTAACCCACCCGGTCGTGTGGGAGAAAACGGCACGCCGATCAGATCCCTATTGGGATTTTGGACCCCCGGGTTGTGTGTTTTAACCCTTTATATGTAATTTGTTATTTTTTAGATCCGTCAATGAACGCTCGAGCCAATCCGGGAATCCAAATTGGAATCCGTCAGTTCGCACACGTCACGTTAACCCACCCGGTCGTGTGGGAGAAAACGGCACGTCGATCAGATCCTTATTTGGGATTTTGGACCCCCGGGTTGTGTGTTTTAACCCTTTTTATGTAATTTGTTGTTTTTTAGATCCGTCAATTGAACGCCCGACCCAATCCGGGAATCCAAATTGGAATCCGTCAGTTCGCACACGTCACGTTAACTCACCCGGTCGTGTGGGAGAAAACGACACGCCGATCAGATCCCTATTTGGGATTTTGGACCCCCGGGTTGTGTGTTTTAACCCTTATATGTAATTTGTTGTTTTTTAGATCCGTCAATTGAACGCCCGACCCAATCCGGGAATCCAAATTGGAATCCGTCAGTTCGCACACGTCACGTTAACTCAGCTGGTCGTGTGGGAGAAAATGGCACGCCGATCAGATCCCTATTTGGGATTTTGGACCCCCGGGTTGTGTGTTTTAACCCTTTATATGTAATTTGTTGTTTTTTAGATCCGTCAATTGAGCGCCCGACCCAATCCGGAAATCCAAATTGGAATCCGTCAGTTCACACACATCACGTTAACCCACCCGGTCGTGTGGGAGAAAACGGCACGCCGATCGGATTCCTATTTGGGATTTTGGACCCCCGGGATGTTGGTTTTAGCTCTTTATATGTAATTTGTTATTTTTTAGATCCGTCAATTGAACGCCCGACCCCATCTGGGAATCCAAATTGGAATCCGTCAGTTCGCACACGTCACGTTAACCCACCCGGTCGTGTGGGAGAAAACGGCACACCGATCAGATCCCTATTTGGGATTTTGGACCCCCGGGTTGTGTGTTTTACCCCTTTATATGTAATTTGTTATTTTTTAGATCCGTCAATTGAACGCCCGACCCAATCGGGAATCCAAATTGGAATCCGTCAGTTCGCACACGTCACGTAACCCACCCGGTCGTGTGGGAGAAAACGGCACGCCGATCAAATCCTTATTTGGGATTTTGGATCCCCGGGTTGTGTGTTTTAACCCTTTATATGTAATTTGTTGTTTTTTAGATCCGTCAATTGAACGCCCGACCCAATCCTAAGTATATAAAATTAATACTAATACTGACCTAAGCTGCTGGCTGTGTGGGGCGTACTCCCTACATTATTGAGATGAACTGCTGAACCATATCGCTGAACTGCGTCTGTAGCTTTACCCGCTGCGTCTGTAGCTCTACACATAGCTCCTCCCGAATGATGCCTCTAATATCCTCTACACTACTGACGGGCGGCGTAGAAGATGAACTCGCGTGTGCCGGGGGAGCGATCGAACTGGCATATGAGGACAACACTCGATGAGTATCCAGGCTGTCCCCAAAGCCGTACACTCGACCCTTCCTCGGCACTCCCGTTGCCTCGACCCAAGCGTCCGCATCCAAATCTGGCTGGGGAGTGCCCTCTGCGTAGCGCTCCGCCATCGTCCTATCGTACGTCTCCTGTAAAATAATTTAAAATTAAATTATTGAAAAAAATTACTTTAATATCATAATTGAATTCATAATTTAAAGCTTGACTTACAGCAATCGTGTGGGCACTCTCGGTAACATAGTCATCAGTCCCCTTCCGCTTATGAGTCCGGTCAAATAACTCGCAGAAAGTAGGGGCACGCTCCAGGTCGTGATGCTTAAAATTCAACAAAATTAGTTAGTTTCACAATAATAATCCATATGTATATATGAATCGAACAATAAAATACTTACCAATTTTTGACTGTGGGTCGCATAAGATACGGACCCACTAGTATGCACATTCTTCTCCGGTTGAGTTGCTCTGTTGCGTATTGCCGCCTGTGACCGCTGCTGCCATGGTCCAGCAGCCCAACGCTCGCAAAGGGACTCCCAATAGTCCCTCCGCAGCCAAACAGGGCCGTAATCCAGCCAAGCCATAGGATCCCGGTTGCCTGTGGTCTTCATTGCCTTGTCCCGTACCTCCCACATCGACTTTCTTAAATTAGTCTAGGTCGTAATCTCCCAGACGGCTCGAGCTCGAGGGAGATCCTCGGGTCTCATGAACACGAACCTCCGCTGTAAAGAAATAAAAATAATCAACGTTCTGCAATAAACCCAAATTAATAATAATTGAATAAATGACTTCAACTCTTCTAAAAAATAAAAATACCGTAAACATGTCAAATAATAAATCCTAGACTGGCACCGGGAAGTCTCTCCATGCATCCACTGGTCCTGGAATATGTGCGTGGACCAGCGTCGTAATATAGCGGGAAGCAGGACTGGGATCTATCTTCCCCCTGCAATTCCACATTAATTTTCTACATGAAATGTATATCCTAAATAACAAATACAGTAACACTGAGATGATGAACTTTACCCTGAGATCCAGCATGGTTGTCGTCCCGGTAGTTGAGGCCCCTCCTCAGCTACTGGATGCTGGCTCTCCACCTCTGTTGAAAATAATTTAGTACATTATTATTGTATAAATTGCAAGAGACCAAACATACTAATCTATTGAAACATACGTTTACCTTGTGGTGAGGAAGAAGACGAAGGTGGCACTGCTCAGATGGTCGGCAGGGAGGCGGTCCCTGCAAAATTTCATACACATTAGAAATTATGAATTTCAAATAAACAACAATATAGAAATTTACCTGACGCTGGGACGACAGGCGTGGACGGGGAGGCAGTCCCTGCAAAATTGTATGTACGTTAGATCTCGTTAATTTAATATACGTAAATAATATCCATTTTTTAGTACAAATGCATATACCTGTCGCTGGAATGATCGGCGCAGACCTGGAGGCAGACGTGGACGGGGAGGCAACCCCTGCTTTCTTGTATGTACGTTAGTTCTCATGCATTTAATATGAACAATAATTCTAGAATATTGTGTTTACACATACGTATACCTGTCGTGGACGGGGTCGCAGACCCTCTGCCAATGGACTTGGCAACCGTCCGACTGCGTCCTCCACATTCCATATCTCTATTGATACAAATAAAGATATAGCAAGTCATCAGCATTCAATTTGAAGTAGCAATTTATTATGAACATGTAATTAACAACACACCAATTTCTTACAAAATATGCAGTATATTATCTATATTCATCATCAGATGCTGAAGACATTTTAATTCAGCATCATCTTCATCATCATCCTGGAATTCATCCTCATCATCCTGGGAGTCTTCCTCTACATCAGACTCCACCTCCCGCTCAGCGACATTTGGGTCAACTTCTTCTTGTTCGTTATCCTTATGTAAGCAAATTGTTTCATTTATATCATGAACATTGTACTGCGTAGAAGCTGCCAACTCTCGTGCGTCACTCCGATCTGATTGGAAAAAGTTGTCATTAACACCTCCGAGCTCATCATCAGTCGGGAGAAGCTCATACTCAGGGAATAGTCTTGATTTCACTCTACATGCAGCCCACCAATCTCTTAATTTGAGGGATATATAATTTGAATAATAAACTTGTTGGGCTTGTGCCGCCAGGATGAATGGCTCATATGTACTCAATTTGGACTTATGCTTCACATCGATTAATCCATATGTTGTGTCATGACGAATGGATGTCGGATCAAACCAATGACACTTGAACAGAATACATTGTTGTCTTGTCCCAAAAATTGCAGTTCAATGACTTCTTCGAGAATGCCATAATAGTCAATTTCATTTTCATTGTAGGCACTTCCCTTCACACATACGCCGATGTTCATCGTAGACTTATTCCGTCCATAATCTCTCGTGTGAAATCTGTATCCATTCACAATGTAGCCTGGATAGACACGTACAATCTTCGAGGGGCCAAAACTGATCTGTTGTACTCTTGAATCGGGAATGAAGCCTTGTTCAACCTATTATGAGATAAGTAGACAAACATTGAATAAATGACTTCAACTCAGTCTGCATAAAAACATAACACTTATGTTTCAAAATAATTAGACACATACTCGAGATCTTAACAAGTAGGAAAAGACTTCTCCCGTTCCTTTTCAACCTGCACGTCAGTTAGATGTGGATTCCGTCGCAATATGATCGAGTCAAACTCTCTGCAATGTAAATGTCACACAACGTTAGGTTCTACAGCTATGCATGCAAATGATGACGAATAAGCGTGGAGAGCTTACTGAATGTAAGGGTCTAGTTCTTCGCAATTCATGAACACGTAGATCTCCGCAGCTACCAACTCTCTGTCTTGGAGTGCGCGAGTAGAAGAAGATCCGAACGCCCGTCCGGGACACTTGAATACAGAGAGTCGGTCTGACACCTCGGAATCTCCACCATCATCATTACATGGAGGTTGAGTGCGTCAGGTTCGTATTTCCATGTCAAAGTA
>JACBKR010006816.1:0-10042 GCA_014218235.1 Colocasia esculenta
TGAGTGGATAAAATAGAGATTTTAAGAAGGGGAATAATAGAAATACCCAAAATTCATAACTAAAATATTACTAAAATAGAAAAGAGATATGTAATGCATTAAATAGATAGTTTGATTAGGATTGGATTCTTAAACCTACCCCAAATGATTGGCCACAAAATTCCCTCTCTCCCAACCCAAATAGGAGATCTCTTGCTTAAAAAGGGGAGAGGAAAATAGGAAATTTGGAATTTAATAGGAGTTAGGCTTAAACTAGGAAAAGGAATAGGGAGAAGCTTAAATACTTCTCTTAAACCCTCATGGCCAGCCCTAGCTCGTACCAAGAGGTTCCTGGACCAAGAGGAGAGGCCAAGAGGAGGAGAATTCGTGGAGAGGAATGATCTCTCAAGTTCTTCCCCGAGTTCTTCAAGTCTTAACCCTAGAAGAGGAAAACGATCAAAGATAGACATTCTCACAAACATAAACCATGAAACTTTTTCTGTAGAATGTTTCGTCTATCAGGAACAAAAGCCCTTTGGTTTCATAATTTTCCATCGAGCATATCTGTCGTTCTTGATTTTTTCATGTTCTGCAACTTACATGACCCCGAACCCTCTTCTAATTCTTGATCTCCTTGTATACTCAACCCCATGCCACGAGATTTTTACTGTAGGAACTGATGCATGTTAGGCATCTTTTGCCCCTAAAAGCCCTAAATTTGATTCATCCTATCTTGCGAATTTAATCATTGATCTCAACTATGTACTGTTTCATGTTCATCATGAATACTTGTGTTTAAAATAGATCCAAACCCTGATTGTTTTCCAATTCCTATTTATTGTAAGTACCCATGCATGTCTAGGTCATTTGCAACTAGTTTCACAATTTTTCGATGACTATACAATTAGTTGTGATTTTCTGAACCACCCTGTGTCAAATAGGGTAAGTTCTGGCCCGCAATCCAATGTAAAGTCCTTTCCTTGTCAGACTCGGGCGCAGACCCTGTGAACGTGACGGCCCGATAGGCCACGTTCACAAGGGTCGTCGCGACAGTGCCATCTGTCGTGATCTAATCGCGACAGGGCCTGTCGTCGCGATCTGCTGCCCGACCTGACTAAGCCTGTCGCGACCCGTACAAGCACCCGTCGTGATCTCAGTTGACCCCGTCGCGACCCTCATCAGGGTACGTCACGACCTGGGTTCTTTTTGCATAAACCCTATGTCTCAGCAAATGCTTGATTATCTACAGTGTTTGTACTCTTGTTTAACATTCATACACCCGAAATAACTCTTGTTATAATTAATATTTATGTATGATTAAAACATGCACATGATATTTTCTATCTAAATTTCATGACACTTACACGCACTTTGAACCATCCAATTATGGCATAATTTGGCATGAAACTATTTCATAATACATCTGGTAATTTATGTAATTAAATTACCTATACTTGTCTATCGTTTCTCGCGATGTTTTGGAATACCGATATCGACGCTCCACTGTTCTAGAATTCCTCTAGAATGTCGAGCACTTGTTTCTATATACACTCTCTCTTGACTTGGACGAACTCTCCGTCGGATACTCCTCTTCCGGACTAGTAAGTCTTTGTTCAAGGCCTCCGGAAGTCTCCTCTGTCCATGGATTCCCACATGGTCGACGAGCCGGTTGTACCCTAACACCTGTTACACCCATTAGGGATCAATATGGTCCAAACGGCTATTAGAAATTCACTCTCATCTTGAATCACGCCGGGACCTCTGGACTTGTGCTTAACATGGCCAGCGGAAGGGTCGTGAGTTCCGCCTGACTGCCAACACCATGTGCGTGTGTTGTGCAACAGTTACTATCGCTCGTTACTCGACGTTTCATGTGCAAGGTCCACGAACTCTCATCTATACTCTTCTCGCACATCTATTCACGTTCACTCTGCTATCTTGTCTTTTCATCCAGTGCTCTCATCTACTTCTTGATACTCTATATTATCCATTGACTGATTGTCTAAAGATAAACAATATAACTAAATGCCTTGCAATATATAGGGCCCGATCTGGTCCTGGGATGTGCGCCCGAAAGTGCTAGTGCCCATGGGAGTTAAATGATCAAGTGTTTGGCATTACACTCAAGTGCTATCTATCTTGACTATCTAAATGACAATCAAAAGTGCTATGTTCTCTCGTTGTCCATTGACAACAAGTGCTATCTATCTTGACTATCTAAATGACAATCATAAGTGTATGTTCTCTCGTGTCCATTGACACAAAGTGCTATGCTATACTCGTTGTGCTATCTGTACTATGGCCATCTTGCTATACTTGACATTGTGCTATCTTGCTATTATTGTGCTATACCCGACACTTGTGCTATTCTTGAAAGTCTATATTTGGAAAGTCTTGCTATTTCGTTCACGTACTGTCCTGCTATATTTTTACTTGACACTCTCTTCCGTTCTGTCATTAGTTACTCTGCCTTTAATGCAGTAATTACTTAAAGCCTGCTTGAGCCTGAGATTTAAGTCCTACTGGGCGATGTTCGCTCACCCTGCGTTATTTGTCATTGTGTTCTCAGGTGAGACCGAGGATGAACCATACACTCAAGAGGATGGGAACGACCTGGAGTGATGTCATGAGTACCCTAGTGTCCTATTGCTATGTTTAGCGTTGTAGTAGTAAAGTTTTATCTTTTGCTTTATCCCAATGTAATCGGGCCCCATAGATTGGCTCTGATATTAGTGGTTGTAACTAGGCATTGAAAAGTATTAATGAAATGAATTTGCTTTATCATTATTCATTTTGAAATGGTTTGATGTCTAGTATTCGCTCTATACCCTTCTCTTGCAACTGCCTCGCGTTCCGATATTCCGCGTCGGGGCGTGACATTCCTAAATTGTGAGTTTCACCCAAGATGATTTGATGCCAGACATTTCCATGCCAGAGGATCCCGTTATGATCACAGGCAGACAGACACAGAAATTGCGGAATAAAGATATTGAGTTGGTAATGATTCGATGGCATAATAGGCAGAGTGGCAAAGACACTTGGGAATTAGCCGATGAGATGTTCCAGATGTACCCATATTTGTTTGAGTAAGCCTTGTTCTTTTTAGGCGTTAGTTGCATATGTTTATATTTGTTCTGCATGGTTATTTCTTTAATTTCGAGGACGAAATTCTTTTTAGGTGTTAGTAATGTAATATCTGGTACGTCCGGATCGTGGTTTACCAGGTTTGGGGGCCAGTGTGTGGCCTATTGTGAGATCTTGGAGGTCTGTATGTTTTTTTACAGGTTATCTGGCCCAGGTAGGAAGCTGAGGGGTTTGGGCATCCCTACCCAAAACAGCTTCTGGGAGGCTCACTGAGAACACGTCTAGACAGGAGGACGCGATTCTCATGAGTGAACGTGGCCGCCTGAGTCGGCACATTTTGAAGTAGTGTTGCATCCCGTTCTACCGACGTGTTTCCGCACCGTCTTCACGTAAGCGGCGCTGCATGCACGCCACGTGGCGCATGCAGGGGCAACATCTTTTAAATGCGGCGAAGGGTCGGACGCATTCTTAACGCGGCGGGAAAACCCGACGTGATTCGATTTATGTTGTGTTGGCCTTCCACCCCTAGCCGAGCAGAGCCTTCACACTGCTCAGCTGTAGGGGGGTTGTTGTGGGGTTTTGGTGGCGAATTTGGGGAGATCTCGCACGTTTGGAGCCCGTTCGGCGTACTTCCGGCGCGGTGACAAGCTTCGGAGCGCGGAGGATGCGGGGATGTCGTTGGGATTGCGTTTCTTACTTCGGTAGGGGAATTCTACCCATGTGTTTGCTATGTCATCAGATGTTTGGCATGTGTACAGTGTGTTTGGTGGTTTTCAATGGGAAGAATGCATGGGCATGATAGGGAGCATGCTTAGGAGCACGTTATAGCTTTAATCCTACTTTGTGCATGGGATAGGGTGGTGTGTGTTTTCCAGAGGAACTGCAGATAATGCTTCTGAGCTCTGAAAGGCGTCCTGCACAGAGGATGCATTCTTGTTAATGCACAGGTAAGTCCGACGCGTTCATACTTCATGAAAACGTCCTCTGTGTTGGATGCATTTTAGAGAGTGGCCACCCGAGCTCTGGGAGTTCTTGTCCAGTCTGTCCGGTTTCCGACCCATGTTGCTTGGGCAGTGTTCGCAAGGCAATGTAGGGTCTGTGTGGGTCATGGTGACTCACGTGTTGATCCTTAACGAGGTGTTTTGCGTGGATTTACGTGCATAGCAAGTTGGGTGTCACGTCTTCCGTAGTTGCCTCTCGAGTCAGTTACCTTAGCACCGGGTGCTCAAGGCTTGTCCCGGTACGGGAGTACCGTCAGGGTTTGAGTCGTCTTCCTGGACCCCCTCACTCCTGTGTGAAGTTTTATGTCCGGCTGAGGGAAAGACGGCAACGGACAGCGGCTCATGTTTATGGGTGTGCGGCCATTTGTAGCGCGCTCTTGGTTGGGGGACGGACACCGATAGATGTACTGGTCCCTAGCTAGTCCGATTTCCAGTGCCTCACTTTACGATTCTCGGTCGGAGCCCCTAAAGGTGTCAGGCTTGGGCCTGCATCGGTGTAGTCCGCAGGTGTGGTGGTTTGTTGTCTCCATGTTTCTTGACCTGTTGAGGTGGAGCGACAGCTGGGCCTTTCTCCCGTGGCTGCGAGGCTGAGAGGTGTACTTGTGTCCTTTGTCCGGGTCTGTGGCTGGTGTCGCGAACCAATGCTCGTGACTCGTGTGTAGCGTACCCTTCTGTGGCTTGTGCACTCTTGTGTGGTTTGCTGTTTATTTACTTTCAGCAGTAGCATCATGTATAGGTGTTTACATTCTTTAAATGCTTTACAGCTTTGCTATAAACTGTGTTTTACGGCTTTGGAGGAGTTACCCTACTGAGCCAATGACTTGTGCAGCTCACCCCTTCTTCTTTCAGGTGAAGGAGAGCAGGAGGACTCGCGTCCTTCCTCTAGTTCGGGTCAGCGTCATAGTGGAGTCGGGCCCTCACCACCAGCAGAGTAATTGTTCTTACTTGTGGAGCCCTGGGGGTTGTCCCGGGCTGTTGGACTTTATTATGGCTATGTATGGAACTGAATATGTACATTTCATGTAAATATATTGAGCAATGAAAGCTTTTATGTATTCAGCACGTTCTTTTGTATTTTTGCGGACACGTGTAGTTGATATCCCTTGCGAGGCTACGGCCCGATCGCGAGAGGCAGTGTCGTGTCGGGCACGTTATTGGGTTAACAGGCCTGAACGGCGTGGACCGTCACATTTACCTACATCTTTTACCTACACGTTCGAAAGTCATAGGTATGGGAAGGATTTACCTACACTGAAATAAATATATAAAGTATTATATTTGTTGAGTCGTAGGTATATATAAAAATATACCTATAATAAATTTTAGTAGTAAGTATAAACACTTTCCCTCCATTTTTTAAATTTTTTCCCTCCTCATTTTCCCCTTCCCCCTCTTGAAGCCCCGCTTTACCTTTTCCCTTTTCCCTCTTGCACTCTCTCTTTCGCCAATGCCGCCACCGTGATGCCCCGCCCTCTTTCCCTTTTCTCTCCTGATGCCCCCCTTTTCACTCTCGCACTCTCTCTTACTCCCTCCGCTGCCCTACCCCGCCAATACACCGATGTGCTGCCTTTTCTCGCTGCCTTCTCGTTGCCCCCATGTTGCCTCATCTTCGTCGTCGCTGTCGGACTATTTCAGCGCCACCGTCATGCTGTGTCCTCGCCACCGCCGTGCTACGTCCTCGCCATCGTCGTACTGCCTCCTTGCTGCCACGGTGCTGCGTCTTTGCCCCCACTGCCTCCTTGCTCCTACTGCCACCATGTTGCTCTCATCGCCCGTTGTGTCATCTTAGGTGAATATAAGGTACATACTCTTTTCAAATCAAGGGGCTACAGTGCTGAGGTATGTGCATGAGCCGGGGCGGGAGATGGGAGAGGGTCAGGTCGACTGAGGGAGAAGAGAGTGTGATGAGTGTTGTACCAATTTTCTTTTGTGTGATTTCCCCCTATAAATGTTCTGTGTGGGCCTTTCCATTCCCCTCTCTTGCCCTACCCATGGCCGTTGATCTACGCTGATCTCGGAGCTATTCTGAAGGGGTTTTACTCTGCTACTTTAAGGGTTTTGCTGCTTCTCCAGCGAAACTTCTTACTTGGCCTTTTTCCCTTCACTTTTGAGTGCCGATCGGAGTAGTCAGGATGGTGCTTCTACAAGTGTCGCCGCTGCCGACGCAGAGATGTACAACATCCCCCTCCCAGTTCACAGGGTGATTTTTGTACCAAGAATGGAGGAGAAGAGTCTGCCACTGCAAAAATGGAGGACCGAGAAGGTCCCCTGTGACTTTTGCAACGAGGAGGCGGTGGTGCTATTCTGCCATGCCGACAACGCCAAGCTCTGCCTCTTCTGTGACCAGCACATCCACTCGGCCAACGCCCTCTCCCGCAAGCACCAGCACCCTCAGATCTGCAACAACTGTGGATCCTTCTGGCTGGGCGGATTCCCTGCTTGTTCGAGCCGATGAGAATGGTTCATTCTTGCACTCCCCCCCCCCCTTGCATGCGGCTTTTTTTTTCCTTGCAAAAATTTCCAGCCTTTTAGACTTTTTTAAGTATTGTAGACAGTGTGAAGTTTTATAACCAAAGATCTATGTGCTATTGCTCAGACAGGCTGGAGGACATATCGCAGACCAGATGATAAGCCCGGAGGACAAGGGGTGGGTTGGAGTCCAATTATTCCGTATATATTTAAGGTTCTCGGTGGCTGGGATGAGGTACACTTGTAACTCTGTGCATTTTCATCTAATTAACGATAGAAAGAAATTTTTGCACGATATTTGTTCAATATAATGTTGTGGTTAAGTTTAAGGGCTACTATCTTCCACTGATTTGTTCTTCTCTCTCTTATCATTGCCCTTGATATATTAATAAGCAAGGCATCATTTTGCCAACATATATATTAGCATATTAGTTGTTCATAGGATGAGTAATTTTTGCGACTCCCCCAGTGTCCGGCGGAATAGATAGAAAAGCCTACCAATGTGTGGAATGTGTGCTTCCTGGGCAGTTGCCTAGAAGTCTCTAGTTAGCCTTTGTTCACATGTTAATTCATTCTATTTTATTTCTCTGTTTATCGTTTGTCTATTTAGGCTGAGCTGCTATTGAGTTCGGATTTTGTTGGGCACTGAAATGGACATAACTAATTCATGATGATTTCAATGTCAAATTGACCTACTATAATGCCTTAACTTGTTTGGAATGTTTTGGGTGAAGCAATTAAGTGCTTGCATCTACAGTAATACAACAATGGCGAGGAGTTTATCATCCCTTTATCTAGGTGAGTTAATGTAATTATAATGACTAGTAGAAGAATCTGAGATTCCTAAACAAATTTTGAACTATGTGATTTTCCTATGGTCACAAACACATGCAATGGGCACAGTTGGTAATCTCTCGAAATACTGCATTTTTTTAGCTGTAATTGTATGGTTTGGAAGAGAGCATAAATAAAACCAGTAGGAAGTGGTCCTTATCCAACTTCAAGTGACTACATAATGGCTACACATTCTCAAATAAGACTATGCTTGTCAGTTGACAGTTTTTGTTCTCCATTTTTGCATCTCATAATGTGGTTAGTGGTACAAGAAACAACAAAGTAAGTAACCCTTTTCCAAAAATCTGGTCAGCAGTGGTTTATTTTTGTTCAACTTGAGCTAGTTATAATATTTTTATATAATTGCTTTCAATATAATTACTGACTAACTTTTATGTAATTTCAAATGACAGGGAAGAAGGTGAAATTGCTAAATTTAGATAATGAACAAGTGGCAGAAGGCATTGTTATGAGTATAGATCCAAAGAAAATTGTTATGGAGAGGCCTATTGGACGTGTACTGTGAAGTCTCAATTAATTATGCAAACAAGCCTGATGCTCCCTTATTTGTTAAAGATGACCAAAGATTTCGAATCAAAGATGTCATTCGAAGTCATATTCTATGGATTCGAGATTATGTAAGTTTTTTGTTTATTGAAAATTTATACTACCTAACAAATCATCTACCATTTTTGTTAACTTCTTTTATTGTTTTCTTTCTATGTAGGTGTTGGTGGATGAGGCAAAATGATCACTATTTAGTGGTTAGCACATATATCACTTTGGAAACACTTTGGTATAATTTTGGACAAATAGATGTTGTGGATATATATATTTGACATTAATATGAAAAGTGTTGTGAATGACCACAATATTTGATGAATGTGGCTATGTGTTTGAATGAATGAATGAATGTGGCAATGTTGAATGAGATAATGTGAATGTGAATGAGGTTGGTGGATGTAACCAATGAATTGTGTTTGTTAAAATATGAAATGTGTGTGAATTTGATGTGTATGAGGACGGGGTGTAAGTGAATGTATGGATGATGAATTGTGATTGTTAAAATGTGTGGATGTTGAATTGTGATTGTTATGAATGTATATGTAAGAATATGGGGAGGAAAGGCAGGTGAACGAATGTATATGTAAGAATTTGGGGAGGAAAGGTAGGTGACATTTTTTAACTCGGGTACAAAAACCTACGACATTTAACTTTGTAGGTATAAATAACCTACGACATTTGATTCTATAGGTAAACACAACCTACGACATTAAACGTTGTAGGTAAAGTACATGTACTTTACCTACGACTCTGTCGTAGGTAATAGTATTACCAACACGTACTTTACCTACGACATAAGCTGTAGGAAATGTCGTAGATATAGATATGTACCTATGATATTTGTCGCATTACTGATGTTTTTGGTCGTAGGAAAAACTGTGTTTTTGTAACGACCCGACCTCCCGGAACCTCGCCAGGGGTCCAGAGGGTCACGCCGCCACCCACGGATCTGAAGATCCGGAAGGGTTAGAAGAAATAGTCTAGTGAGATATGTACTGAATTTAAATGACTATAACAATATGTACAATATACAAAGGTCTGTACAACGTGTCCCAAGCAAAAGCACAGGTACAAGAAGAAAGGTGCAGTCCTTAAGGGGCATACCCCGAGGACTTGCAAACTACAACTCTCAGCTCACTCGGCTACAAGAGCTCACAACACTCAGCTCTCACTGCTGCTGACAACACACGACGCCATAGTCGCCTCCACAACCCGTCCGACACCGAGCTCCTGCCACGATGAGCACCTAGCTGAAGGAAATAGGGGGGGTGAGCCTCGCGAACAAGGCCCAGTAGGGATTACCAGTCCCTCACCGGCCAGAGCAGCAGGAACTCCAGAAACAGGAATTACACTAGGAAGCTGTAAAGCGAGTAACACCTACAGCATGATACTACTAAGCAGCAGAAGAGAACAGTGCAATGCCATGACTACCAACTGAGGTCGGGCCACACACACGACTTCCGCAGAAACCACGGAGTTGGGCACAAAGCGGAAGCAACCCTCGGCACACTTGCCGAGACCACGCAACAACCAGGTGAGAATGGCGTCTCACCATAAGCACGGCCACCTCAAACCTCCACAAGGTCGAGGGCCCACAAGTAGAACCACCTCGGACCGTGGACATGCCACAAGGTCGAAAAACCACATACGCCGGTGCCACCACGAACTGGAACCCAAGAACGGGACCACGGAACCGAGAGAACACCGAAGCGGAAACCACCAGAAGCATGGGTCTACCCAAGGCCAGACCAACGATGCCCAAGGAAGCTAGGCACAGCCAGGCTATAACTGTCGTGCAAGCTCGGGCAATGTGGAACACTTGGAACGTCATGAGGAAACGTCGTCACAACAACAGCAACCAAGCCACCGCCACTAGCAGCCAAGAGGGGACCCGTAGTCCGCACGCTCTGCTCGCTAGCCTAGCTCCTGCCTCCGCTCCTGCGCAAGGGTGAAACAAAGCCGCCATAAAAACACACAACATACGCAACACTGCAGCCTGGCCAAGCTGCGGCCTCACGCCTGACACCACTACGTGGCTCCGAAACCAACGCAAAGAGAGGCAGTAAGACAAGGGACTGACTAGCCTATACCGAGTAGAACTTCGGCCATCC
>JACBKR010006817.1:0-10078 GCA_014218235.1 Colocasia esculenta
GGAAAATTATTCTCACCCTGAAACTTGGGCTACGAGGTCCTTTATATAGCACAAAGAGTCATACAATATGTACACCAAAGAGTCCAAACTAAACTGCAACTATAATTCCTATCTCAAAATCAAACAGGACTTGTTCTGATCCTTCTTAGAGTTACATGGGGACTGTTGAGAGTTCTGAGACTCCTGAACTAGATGCGACGTATTCAAGATGGATGCCCTTGAAGCCAAACTAGAACTGTATCACCCCATCTACCCGTGCCCCCCCCCCTCCCCCACCCCCACCCCCCACCTCCATCTACCCTACTGCGCTGTAGACCCTCCCCCCCCCCCCCCCAATGATGACTCCACCTTCATTTTTTTTTTTCTGGTTTATTCTGTTCTTCTACATGGTGCTTCGTGATGACATGCCATACAGATTAAGATAGGACTAGTCATTATCAATTGAAGGATGACTTCATAAGTTCTTTTTATTAATATCTTTTTTATTCATATTAGTATTTAAATTTTTTTTTTGATAACGAGAAATCCCGCCCCGTGTGGCTTTGTGGACTCAAGGATGGTGTTCGTGAACTCCAAATCAGGACTTGGCAGCTCCTACTTTCCGTATACCCATATTGCCCTTACCCCACTTGACCAGAAAAATCCGGATTTACACACCTCGAGGATAGTATTTAATTATTTCTCTTTCTTATTTTGATACAATTTTATAGTACTTCCTCAATAAGGGCGTGGTCTCCATTGTCTTGAGCTTTCAAGATGGATAGATGCAAAGGCCTTATAGATGGTAGTGAGAGTTGGTAGATGACGAGAGCATAAGGCGATATGTAAGTAAATTTATTTTCTTATTTAGTTTTTATGTGAATATTTCTCATATTAAAATTTGTATCGTTAATTTTTTTTTCTCTACACTTGATATGAGAGCATGATGCGACTATTGACTCCCCCCTCAAATGCCAATGTTGAGAGTGGCACCCCACTTATCGCCAAGGACACCTTCATTTCAGTCATATGACAAGACCAACCTAGTTGTTTCGGTGTGCAGGACGTGCAAAGATGCTCAACATATGGTATGAGTCGATAGGAGAATGCAACTCTTCATCATATCATAAGAATAAAGTTTAAGAGCAGGCAGCACACGTGCGTGAAATGGAGGATCAGTTAAAGGCATAAGAGGAGAAGATTACTCAAATGCGAGCATAGCATGCACACAGTTACTCTAAGATGGAGCAAATGCACACACAACTTTTTGATATGGAGCAAATATGTGCACAGATAGAGAATATGTGATTGTTTCACACCCAGATCATCCCATCACAATTCTGATTGCTCCTACTCCAGTTTAGGGCGATAATGGGATGGATGACAATAGAGATGATTTCTTTTATCATGATGATGAGTATGAGGAGGAGATGATTGTTAGACATTTAGCGACATTGTATAATATATTCTTATTTGACTCTTTTTGTATCAGTATGTAGATTTGAATGTATATTTTGTTGGTGAATACATTATTTATGTGTATGTATGAAATATAAACGTCTAGTTGGTGGCTTATTTATATGTAAGTTATTAAATGATCTAGCGAGCCTGTGGTGGCTAATTTTATACACATAGGGTGTGTTGACTCATATTTAAATTGTTATATTTTTTTTTTCAGCAAACTTATGTCAACGGCTAATGAAACCACTGACATATCTTTTGACATATGTCAACGGTTCCATAGCCACTGACATACCATGGGATATATTAGCGGCTGGAAACTATTGACATATGTCAGCAGCTAAGGTAGCCACTAACATCTTATGCACATATGTAAGTACCTTCTGCAGTTGCAGACATATCTCACATATGTCGGCAGTTGTGTAGTAGACGCTGACATATCTTAAGTCGACGGAGTTTTTATCGACAACTTTGTCAACGACTTCCTAGCTGTTAACCTATATTTTTGTTAGAAATTTTTAACTTTTGTCAACGACTAGCAATCATTGACATATCATATTTTTTTGTAGTGACTATAGCTATCAAATGGAACTAGATCAAATCTATTGCATTAATTAAGCTCTTCGGTGAAAAGAGTCCAAGGTGTTGGATTCCGGCAGCTGACGACCCGCTGACAGCATCGCCTATGGGTGAGAAATTGACGGTGTGTGGGGTGTTTTCCTGTTTGGGCCGGAGCCAACGGGCCTCCACTGAAGAAGATGGGAAAGACGACACCGGTGCGGACGGAAGCCTGCAAAACCAGAACAGAATCAGGGGGCCCGGTTGAAGAACCGGGGAGAACCCTCCGATGCCTAAGTCAGCAAAGGACTTGAAAGGCTTGAAGGAAAGGGGGTTCTCGTGTGTGTCGCTCGAGGGCGAGTGTGAGTCTGTGAGACTGCGTGATCATGCGTCCCTTTTCATGGCACTGTACCTGGGCCTTTTATAGGCATGAGCATTGGGGAGAAGGGGCGAAACGTCCCCAGATCATGCCTGAGAGGTCACGCCGGTTGGCGCGTCGTCCGAGAGTTATCCGTTGAGGCACCCGTAGGGATGTCCAGCAGTTAATACGTCCCATGACGTGGGGCACGTGGCCTGCAGTGGTTACAACCGCCGCTGGGAGGCGAAGAGCCTGTTCGGACGCACTTAGCCTGGGTCACCGAGCAGGTAGCCTATACAAAGGTCGACCTCGCTGTTCGGTAACTGTAGTGGCTGCTCGGTGCGCGCTGCTCGGGCGATGCCTATGCCAGCGAGTTCATGGCATGACTCTTGCAGGGCCTGTTCGGTAGACAGTGTCTGATCCAAACAGGATGAGGGGTGTCCGGAGATTACCCTTGGAGACCTGGAGGGTGTCGGGCACGGAGGCCACGCGGTGCCTGCTCGGATGCTTTGGTGATTGCGGGCTCGAGCAGGAGTCGTCTGATCTGCTTGGTAAGGATACCTTGTAGGAACAGCTGGTGCGGTGTTCGGAAACTACCGCTGGGACCTTGGGCATTTACAGCTGAAGCGTGTTCGGCAGCCGGTTGGCTGGAGCCGAGGACACGTGGCGCGAGGGCCATAGCCGTTTTGCCTTGCTGGATCTTGATGGGCCCATGGGCTTAGGAGGCTAAAAATAGCCTCTACACTTGCCCCCCACCCTCTCAAGTCTGCTCGGATGTGATCATGAGCACTTGAGAGGGGAGATGTCTTCATGCCTGCGGCGGAGCAACCGGTCGATTGCGATGAGGCGACGTCCTCCTGAGAAGCGCCTATAAACGAGGTCGAAGGTCGCTTTGGAGGGCGTGGCTGCCGAGCTGGTGGCAGGCAAGGTGGGTTTCACTGATGTCTAGAGGCTCGTGGGTTCCGCGCAGGTCGAGCTGAACAGCTCGTCAACCTGGGGTTGTTACCGAACCCTCTGTCTTAGGACGGGTATCGCGCTGGTCTTCTAAACTGAGGAGCTCGTGACCAGGGGTTGTACCGTTCGCCCGAATTCTTTAACTAGCGTTGTCCTTTTTTCCTCTCTTTTCTAGTTGTGTTCCGTTCGAATCGGAATCGTCGGTGTCCTAGAGGCTCGTGGGTTCCGCGCAGGTCGAGCTGAAGAGCTCGTCAACCGGGGTTGAACCGAACACCTCTGTCATAGGACGGGTACCGCGTTGGTCTTCCGAGCTGAGAGCTCGTGACCAGGTTGTACCGTTCGCCCTTTACATCAACCGATAGAAACAGCTAAGAGAGAAGGGCGCTGAGCAAAAGGCTTTTGTAAATAATAAGTCTTTTACATGCCAGGTTCTCGGTATGGTTTTTACCGCCAAAGGTAGGCAGCTCGTAGAAACCTCTTCCGAGAACCCAAATGACCTTATAAGGTCCTTCCTGTTTCGGGCGAGTTCGCCTGGTTGGCTCGGCCGGCAGCTAGATTCTCCTCACACGCAGCGTGGCATTGGGCAGTGGAGAGGAGCTCGGCGAGGGTAGGCGGTTGTTGGACCCCGAGCGCCTCTGAAGGAGCCGTCGCGAGTGCCTCGTATGAGGGCACTGGTGGCTAAAGAGACGTCGAGGCTCGGGATGCGAAGTGCTTCTGTCCGGAACCGCTGGACGTAGTCCCAGAGCGCTTCGTCTCTTCTGCCGAACAGACAGAAGAGATGTCACGGTGCGCGGCTGAGACCTTCCGCCAGGAAGTGATCCCGGAAGGATTTTTCAACTGGTGGAAGGCAGAGATGGAGCCTGCGGGAGGGCTTCGAACCATGCCCGCGCAGCCTCCTTCAGCGTGGTCGGAAAAGACCGACATTTGGCCGCATCTGATGCTCCGTGGAACACCATGTGCAACTCGAACCCATGGACGTGGTCCGCTGGGTCAGTGGTGCCGTCGTAGGGCGCGATGGAAGTTAGAGGCAGTTTTGGGGGAACCCAGGCCTCCAGGATCTCCGCGGTGAACGGGGAGCGGAAGTCCAGTCGTGGTCCCCAAGAGTCTACCTTCTGCCTTCCGATCATCGCGTCCATGCGGCGCTCAAGGTCAGCGACGCGGCGGAGGCGTCTGACCAATTCCTGGTCGGCAGGCGTTGAGCCCTCACACCCGGACGCGTGGGCGCTAGAATCGACGTCAAAACGCGTAGGGGCCTGAACCACCGTGGCACGGCGGGGTGAGTTGGCTTGCCGTACTAGTGTTCGCGTGCGAACGGGGGCGGTTCTGCATGCTGCTCTACGGCGCTGGAGGGGCACGAGATCGTCGGTGAGACGACTCTGCTAGATGCTCCGGTGGCGGGGGAACCGTCAGGGCCGGTTGTCTAGCCAACTGGCCTAGAGGCCCTGACAGATTCCTGTCAGATGTTGCATCTGCCGCCGGAGCTCTTCTATCTTCAGGGCGGTCGCAGTACTGCAGCAGTAAATTGTCGCCGGGTGCACCAGTGGGGGCGACGGCGGCGTCAACAGGGGGGACTCTGACGCGCGAGTCCACGCTCGGCTGTCGAGACCTCGTCGCCTTGCTGCTGAAGTTCTAGTGAGAGGAACGTCCGCGAGCCATGGCTGTTGTCGTTCCCACAGACGGCGCCAAACTGTGGGGGTGTTTTCCTGTTTGGGCGGGAGGCCAAACGGGCCTCCACTGAAGAAGATGGGGAAGACGAACGTCGGTGCGGACGGAAGCCTGCAAAACCAGAACGGAATCAGGGGGCCCGGTTGAAGAACCGGGGAGAACCCTCCGATGCCTAAGTCAGCAAGGGACTTGAAAGGCTTGAAGGAAAGGGTTCTCGTGTGTGTCGCTCGAGGGCGAGTGTGAGTCTGCGAGACTGCGTGATCATGCGTCCCTTTCTCATGGCGCTGTACCTGGGCCTTTTATAGGCATGAGCATTGGGAAAGGGCGAAACATTCCCAGATCATGCCTGAGAGGTCGCGCCGGTTGGCGCGTCATCCGGAGAGTTATCCGTTGAGGCGCCCGTAGGGATGTCCAGCATTAATACGTCCCAGGACGTGGGGCGCGTGGCCTGCAGTGGTTACACCGCCGCTGGGAGGCGAAGAGCCTGTTCGGACGCGCTTAGCCAGGGTCATCGAGCAGGTAGCCTATACAAAGGTCGACCCCCGCTGTTCGGTAACTGTTGGCTGCTCGTGCGCACTGCTCGGGCGATGCCTATGCCAGCGAGTTCATGGCATGACTCTTGCAGGGCCTGTTCGTAGACAGTGCCTGATCCGAACAGGATGAGGGGTGTCCGGAGATTACCCTTGGAGACCTGGAGGGTGTCGGGCACGGAGGCCGCGCGGTGCCCGGTGCTCGGATGCTTTGGTGATTGCGGGCTCGAGCAGGACCGCCTGATCTGCTTGGTAAGATAACCTTGTTGGAACAGCTGGTGTGGTGTTCGGAAACTACCGCTGGGACCTTGGGCATTTACAGCTGAAGGGTGTTCGGAAGCCGGTTGGCTGGAGCCGAGGACACGTGGCGCGAGGGCCATAGCCGTTTTGCCTTGCTGGATCTTGATGGGCCCATGCATGGGCTTAGGAGGCTAAAAATAGCCTCTACTGACGATCTTAAAAAAATGATTCTTCTTGACTTAAAAATTAAGTGATTTTTTAGATTTAAGTTACTAATTTAAATATTATTTCAGATATTTTATGAAATGATCTTTAATCTTAAAAATTAAATATTTCAGACTTCAGATGTTCATTAATTGTTATCAAATAGGTCCAAAATCAAGATAGGAATATGAGAGAGGAGAGCCATAAGTCTTGGGAGTTTGTCTAGAGTATTTGCACATATCTTGATCAAATGCAGGGTTCCCATTGATTGCTTTTTTTTCTTTTTTGCAGTTACAGCTAGATTCCTACACCAAAAGTTGTTCTATGCTTGAACAGTGAACAGTGGCCTGTATAAAGGATGGAGCTCAAACGAACAAAATCGACCCAAGCATCTTGGGCATACATGCAGCTCTGAATAATGTTCCAAGTGCAATACGTATTGCTTCGCCAGACTGAGACTTGTCAGTACACTATTGCCTTCAAACACGAAGTGGACAGAACAACCGGATCTAGTCGGCCGGCCCAATGGGCCGTGCAATTCAAGTCTTGGCGGAACCACCCACACTGATGGCTTCGTGGTGACGGGCCTCGCTCATGGGCTCGGGCCTCTTTTCCGCAGGCCCAAGTCGGGTAGATTTATGGGCCATGCTAGGCGCTCGCCGGCTAGCACAGCCCACACTCCTGCCTCACGTATTTTTTTTTATTTTTTTTTATAAAAAATAGCCTCTCTCTCTCAATTCTCTTGTAGTCCTCAAAAGTTGATTATTCAGTTGTTAGACTGAAGAAACTAACTTTTCCTTAAAAGTAGGTACTTTTTATATTCATAATCTAAGGTTGGGGTGGGGGGGTGTTTACATTTCTAAGAAAATATTGGATCCATAGCTAAATGGACTAGTTTCGAAGATTAAAATCTAAATATAAAGTATTAAAAGATTAAACATTGAATAATGCCGTAGAACTCGATCGCCACGACAGAAAGTTTGTGGTGAAGTTTGGCATTACATTTGTGCGCGAGAGTAGCTGTTGGCAAAGTTCACAATTAAAAGCAACAGTTTAGACAATGCTTCTCACACCAGTTCAAGAATTGCGGGTCATGCAATCGGAGGGATCATATTTTGAGAGAGAGAGAGAGAAGAGAGAGAGAGAGAGAGATGGTACTTTGCTGTGAAATTGAGTATTTTATAGCATGACTAGAGCATGAACAGATGGTATGGCAAATTTCACGATTAAAGGAACGTCTAGCAATGCCGTCGACACCGCGCGCCTATACATACTCCACACGATCGAACTGAGAGTATCACAGTGTGCAGTAGAGAGAGTAGAGAGAGAGAGAGAGAGATGGATGGTACCCACCAGCTCACAGTCACCGCCCTCATCCAGTCACTGGCCTCTCTCACCAGTGCTCACTTGCTCGCACTAATGTCGACGACCACCCTCGTCCTGCTATGGTTCTCCATCTCCAACCGGAGTGCGTGCCGGTTGTACCTTGTGGACTTCCGCTGCAGCCGTTTGCCGGCGTCCCTGCGCACCCCCATCTCCTCCTTCATCGAGCATTCCTGGCTGTGCACCGGCGGCAAGGAGAGCGTGGTCGACTTCTGCGTCAAGGTCCTCGAGCGGTCGGGCATCGGCGGGGAAACCTCCACGCCCGAATCCATCCACGAGCTCCCGCCCGACATGTCCCTGAACGCTATGCGGGTCGAGCTCGAGACGGTCCTCTTCCCCACGGTGGCCGACCTCCTCGCGGCGAACAAGGTGAGCCCCGGCGACATCGACGTGGTGGTGTCCAACTGCAGCCTCTCCTGCCCGACGCCCTCCATATCGGCCATGCTGGTGAACCGTTTCCGCCTCCGGAGCGACGTGCTCAGCTACAGCCTGAGCGGGATGGGCTGCAGCGCGGGGCTGCTGGCGGTGGACCTGGTGAGGGACATGATGCGGGTGCGCAGGGAGCTCATGGCGCTCGTCGTCAGTATGGAGGTCGTCGGCCACAACGGCTACCCGGGCACGGACAAGTCCATGTTACTCCCCAACTTCCTCTTCCGCATGGGAGGCGCCGCCCTCCTCCTCTCCAACAGGAAGCGCCATCGCCGAGGTTCCAAGTACGTCCTGCAGCATCTCGTGCGGACGCACCTCGGTCAAGACGACAGGGCCTACCGGTATGTATGTACACCACTTTGTGCAAACTTAGTTTGCACCAAGTGGTGCAACTACACCCCCATTGGGGGTGTAGTGACATCACCCCATATATATGACTTCCCTGATCCATATAGCACCTAGCAGGCTCATGCATTCACACATGTCCTCTGCATATATACATAGGTCGGTGTACCAGGAGGTCGACGAGGATGGAGCCGTGGGGGTGTCCCTGTCGAGGGCGCTGGTGCGCGACGCGGGGCGCGCGGTGAGGACGAACATCGCCGCTCTGGGGCCCCTGGTGCTGCCGTACTCGGAGCAGGCAAGATACGCTTGGTGGATAGCCCGCCGCCGCCTGTTCCCGTCCACGTCCGCGATCCCGGGGAGGCGGCAGCTGCCGGTGGCATCTACGTGCCCAACTTTAGGCTGGGATTCGAACACCTGTGCGTCCACGCGGGAGGGCGGGCGGTGATCGAGGCCATGGAAGAGAGGCTGAAGCTGCGGCCGGAGGACGTGGAGGCGTCCAAGATGACGCTGTACCGGTTCGGGAACACCTCGTCGTCGTCGGTGTGGTACGAGCTGAGCTATCTGGAGGCGAAGGGGAGGGTGCGCAGAGGGGACCGGGTGTGGCAGATCGGCTTCGGCAGCGGGTTCAAGTGTAACAGCGCCGTCTGGCGCTGCGTCGACGGGGCGGCCGTCAGTCCCCGCCCCGGCAACGTCTGGCGCGGCATCATTCACCAGTACCCCGTCGACGTCCCGGAGGTTCTGGATCACTGAGTTCTTAACTACAGTGCACGGGCCGCCGTACGTGGTAGTGCTCTATATTACAACCATAACTTAATAATTATTATTCTCTATACTTAACCCTTTATGTTCCATAGATTAGCCCATCATGTAATAAATTTTTTTTTAGCATAATTCTCTAGATTTCTTCTTCCTCCTTATATAGGCTCTGGGCAATATAATCCGATCTGGTGTGCACATCCATTTAATCTGATCTTTCAATTAATAATTTGAAATTTATGTCATCTTATTTATGAGTCTATTATTTTTATCGTTTTAAATTTTTCACTATGATAATTTTGTATTTTATTTATGTTTACAGACACTACTAGATCGATATATCTACTATCCGATAAAATCTGATATGATAAAAAAAAAATATATGGACACCACCGAATAGTGTGCAGGCTGCAGGTTCGCTACACCGGCATATCCCAAAAAAAAAAAAAAAAAGTTCGCTACACCGGGCGGTGCAGGGCAGCCGCTGAACCCCACGTGGGCCACGTCAACATCTATCTAATTGGGCCGACCCATCGCTTCATGACGTTACACGGACGAGGCACCGGAGGGGGTCCGATTAGCCCAAACCATGGGCGGGATCAACGAATCACCATCGCTCGACCCCCACCGCCTCCCTCCTATACGATTCGTCTCGTCTGATTCTCTCGAATCAAATGAATTTTATCTGCTCTTATATAATAATAAAATAAATTAATTAAAAATTATTAGATGTTTAATTTATTTTAAATTTTTGACAGAACTGTAATTTATTATCGTAAAGTGTTACTTTTTCTTATAATATACTTTGAGTCATATTACAATAAAGATACTTATGTTACAGTCAAAGTTTTTAATTAATTTATCATATAATATAATTAGAATTATAGATATTTTAAAAATAACATTACAATCACAAATATTTACATATTTATTTTTTAATATAAATTATTTGAAATTTTAATGTTGATGCCATATATTCATTTTATTCGATTTAGTTTAAATTTACAAGTTACAAAAACCAAATCATGTTATGTATGGTTTAAACCGAATCAAACGCTCGATTCTGTTTGATTTTTTAAGTTGAACCGAATTGTTTCGCCCAAATTGTCGCATAAATATGTCATCAAATCACACCCACATCTCGTCAGACAGAAACATGTAGTTGTTACTCTTATATGCTCGTGAAACCGGTAGAAAATATTACTCGGCCTTCGAT
>JACBKR010006823.1:0-10041 GCA_014218235.1 Colocasia esculenta
CATTACAGTCAAACTCGGGATCGATCTGTCTCTAGAAGTGGACCCGGAGACTCTCGCGATTCAAACGCTTTTTCATATGCTTCGAGGCGTCTGCATATGGGTTCGAAGTTGGTTGTCGACCTATACTCTTTTTGGACGGAACTCATATCAAACAGTATAGAGTGCAAGGGGTTATACTTGCTGCAAGTGCCTTAAACGGTAACAATGAGCTATTCACTGTAGCGTACTCCATCGCTGATTCGGAAACATATGACAACTGGGTCTGGTTTCTACAAAATTTGAAAAAGGCATTGCTATCAGATAGAAGGATCGCGTTCCTATCAGACAGAGGGAGAGGTCTGAAGGAAGCGATCCCTGACGTATTTTCGAATGATCATCACGGCTACTGTTTCCAGCACATCATGCAGAACTTCAACGACCAATGTGCGGGGAAATATGCCGCCCCTTTCAAAAAATTACTTAGAAAAATTCTCCAGCGCATTGCCTATGCTGTTACTGAACAAGAGTACCAAGACGCAATGACAATCATGGAGCTTAATTCTACTGAGGCCAAAGAATGGTGCTCCGAAATGATGTCGAACACTGGTCCCATGCTCTTTTCCAGGGACAAGGTTCGGCTCTTTAATACATAAGCGATATGTTCTATTACATTCTGCCATTATGTGCTTACAGTTATAGGGATAATCTATTACAGAACGTGTAAATAAGGTTACAGTATGTAATGGACCTTGTTACAGATATTTGATGTTAACCTAATTTTCTTCACATGCCATACATGTTTGGGGAATTATACTCTAATTTGGCAGAGTCATTCAACAATTGGATACATGACGCGCGAAGTCTACCAATACTACAGATGGTTGACAAAATTAGAGTGCAAATGATGGAAATGGCTGCAAAGAGGAAATTGATGCTGCAGTGTGATACACCATACTGTCCTAAAGTACAAAAAATCATCGAAAAAAACCTTCAAGAAATGAGAAGCTAGCAATCCGTCATTCAGATGGAATCAAATTTGAGGTTGTTGAAGTATGAAGACGTACGCCGTAGACCTCCATCTACAAACATGCTCCTGTGGACACTGGCAACTTGTCAAGATTCCTTGCAAGCATGCATGCGCAGCAATTGGCAGTACAAGGAGGCCGTTACTCAATATTTCGGCATTTACAGCACATAAGTGTATAGGGCTGCATATGAAAGAAACATTCAACCTATCCCAACATTGACATGCCGGATCCGCCTCAACCATCAGAATTCTAATCAAGCCACCGACAACAAAAAGGTTGCCCAGGAAGACCGAGAAAGAGGATACATTCAAGAGGAAGTAGATCATGCATATATTTGTTCAAGGTGCAAACAAACATGTCACAAACCGAAGAACTTGTAGCAACCCACCCCACAATCCTGACGGATTTTAAATGTTGTATATTAGTTATAACAGAACGTCGTCCTAATATTCCAATATTACAGTGTATGTAATACATTATTACAGTGTACGCACTACGCTGTATAATTTCACTACTACGCTATTACAGTTTCAGTAATACACTTGCACAGTTCACGCACTTACATTACGTTTTGTTTACAGTGTACGTAATGTAGTGTTCAGTTTAACTCTAATACTCTTACAGTTTGACATGTGTACCGTATGGTACATGAAGACATCTGCGAATAAAGAGGAAGAAGACGAGCAAGAAAGATAGGAGGAAGAAGAGCACTGTCTCCTCACGATTCTGTTACAGTATATGTAATAAGATGTTGCAGTTGAAGCACTAGACTCTTACATTTTCAGCACTACACTCTTACAGTTCGCGCACTACACTCTTACAGTTCCAGTACTTACGTATTCTGTTATTTATACGTAATAAAATGTTACAGTTTAAGTTCTAGACTGTTACAGTTCGAGCACTACAGTGTTACACTAACAAAAGACAGCCCTGTTACAGTTTGAGCACTACACTCTTACAGTTCGCGCACTACACTCTTACAGTTCCAGTACTTACGTATTCTGTTATATTATACGTATAAAATGTTACAGTTTAAGTTCTAGACTGTTACAGTTCGAGCACTACAGTGTTACACTAAAGAACAACCTGTTACAGTTTGAGCACTACACTCTTACAGTTTGCGCACTACACTCTTACAGTTCCAGTACTTACGTATTCTGTTATATTATACGTAATAAAATGTTACAGTTTAAGTTCTAGACTGTTACAGTTCGAGCACTACAGTGTTACACCTAAAGAAAAACCCTGTTACATTTGAGCACTACACTCTTACAGTTTGCGCACTACACTCTTACAGTTCCAGACTTAGTATTCTGTTATATTATCGTAATAAAAGGTTACAGTTTAAGTTCTAGAAGGTTACAGTCGAGCACTACAGTGTTACCCTAAAAGAAAACCCCCATGTTAAGTTGAGCACTACACTCTTACAGTTCGCGCACTACACTCTTACGTTCCAGTACTTACGTATTCTGTTATATTATACGAATAAAATGTTACAGTTTAAGTTCTAGACTGTTACAGTTCGAGCACTACAGTGTTACACCTAAAGAACAGCCCTGTTACAGTTTGAGCACTACACTCTTACAGTCGCGCACTACACTCTTAAGTTCCAGTACTTCGTATTCTGTTATATTATACGTAATAAAATGTTACAGTTTAAGTTCTAGACTGTTACAGTTCGAGCACTACAGTGTTACACCTAAAGAACAACCCTGTTACAGTTTGAGCACTACACTCTTACAGTTCGCGCACTCACACTCTTACAGGTTCCAGTAATTACGTATTCTGTATATTATACAGTAATAAATGTTACAGTTAAGTTCTAGACTGTTCCAGTTCGAGCACTACAGTGTTACACCTAAAGAACAGCCCTGTTACAATTTGAGCACTACACTCTTACAGTTCGCGCACTACACTCTTACGTTCCAGTACTTACGTATTCTGTTATATTATAGTAATAAAATGTTACAGTTTAAGTTCTACACTGTTACAGTTCGAGCACTACAGTGTTACACAAAGAACAGCCATGTTACAGTTTGAGCACTACACTCTTACAGTTCAAGCACTATAAGCTAACATACAGTTACATTATATGTATAATCTCTTACAATCGTTCGTCATGTTGATTATAGTATATATGAGGGGATGTTACGTGTGTTATTGGTACACATGTTGAGTTTGCGATACAGATACATACATAAGCACACAGAAGACTGCATCAAACGAAAATGCTTATCATAAAAAGCCATGTTACAATAACTCTTCCTCTACTCTACCGACCACTCGGTAGAGCACGGAGGGGAGGAGGCAGAACGGTCAGGGGAGGGATGGGAGGAGGGGAGGTGCCAGAACGGTCAGGGGAGGAAGGGCAGGTTCCGGAACGGTCAGGGGAGGAAGGGCAGGGCCGGAACGGTCAGCGGAGGAAGGGGAGGAAGGGATGTGTTCTACCCTAGGGCCGATGTCTGGGAGGATGTTATGAGGCCCTTGTCGCCGTAATGCGGGGAGGCTTTCTGTAAAGCCATCTTCAGCCCATGTAAAAACCGTTCCCAGTAGTCGGCGCTGAAGGTGGACTGTCGCAACGGGGGAGCTGGGGGAGCCGGGGGCGACGGTGAGGCAGGTGCCTTGCCATCCCTCTGGGGAGCACGGTTAGATGAAGACATCTGCAAATAAAGATGAAGAAGACGAGCAACAAAGATAGGAAAAGAAGAGCGAGGGAAGCTTGTGATGAAGGATAGGAATGACCCTGGGTTCCTTTATAGTGTGAAGAACGGTCCGTTCGAAGGCTGTTTGTAAGTGCTGTCAATGGTTGCTGTATCAGTTTTGGCAGGGTATGTAACAGTAACTTCGCATCGGTCAGAGTTCACGGGCCACCGAAGCGTCAACGTCGTATGGGGAAAATGCGATGGAAAAAAGGAGGGAAGGGTAAGACGGAATGGGAAAAAGAACGGAGGCCAAGGAGACGGAACGTGTGTGGAGGACCGTAAATGGTGACGTGTGAAAAGCAGGGACGGAAATTAAACCTGGAGAAAAGCAGGGACTTTACAATCAAACGGTATTCTGACAGGGACGAGGAAATAGTACCAGGCTCTAACAGGACCCCAATTAATTTTCCTTAAAAATTTTAATATAAAACTAAAACTATTCATAGTCTATATAATATGAATATATAATTTTTTAAATATATATTATAATATATTAACATATGAAATAATTATTTATTTTTCAATTGGTTCGATTTCACAATATGTGAAACCGAACCAAAAAAATATAGATTTGAACAGAATTGAATTGAACCGAACTGTCCATCTCGATTCGGTTTAAATTGAATACTAAACACCTCTACTTAGTGCAATGTATGGTGTAGATGAAAATTTTGTTTAAGTTAAATTTAAAAGAAAAGGACTGTGATACTCATATTAGAGCCATGTGCATTATTTTTCCTCATTAACATAATTATATAAGAATGGTCTTTTAGCTTCTTTAGTTTTTTTAAAATACTTACTAAACTTAATATGAGATTTGAGATCATGTCCCGTGCACACGTAGATATAACATTACATAACCTTATTATATTGCTTGTTGCCACTGCACGTTATCTATTCATATCACATCTTAATTGAATCTTATAATTTTTATTTATTAACAACCGATTAAGTAGTCAATACATCTCTTTAGTTTTTTTATGCATTAATTATTTACCATTAGCATTTCATTCTTCTAACTTAACTATTTAATTTAAATTTATTGACTTTTTTTTGTCAAACAGAAGCATTTATATGCTATCTTTAATAATAATCAAACAGTTCATATATGAACTCCTCCGATCAAGAGGGATCCCCTCTTTTTGCTTGTGCAAATGATATTTCTAAAGCCCATACCCTAATCAGAGAAACGCCATTACAAAAGATGCAATCAAATATTTTTTTAAATCTAGAAATTCTCTAATCTTTGGCCTCCCTCGCCAAAAGACAAAAGGAGAAACGCTACATGGCCATATTTTCTCGACCCACGTCCAAATAATACTGCATAAAATGTAAATTTAAGTTCCACGTTCTCAAATATAACAAGTATATATCAAAGTTGAATGGAAAAAAATTGCGGCCAGCCCTCCGCTCCAAATCGTTCCGAGCATCAGTCTGACTAACCAGCCAACTTCGAATGCCGGGCGTTTGATTTGATTAGTCGGACACGAGGATCCCAATTATGGGCCCTCGTACTCGACCAGATTGGTAGAGCGCACGGCCATTTCACATCATGTGAGATATCTGATCGTTCAAATATTGGCAAGTTTGATAATCAAATAAATCATGATAATTTTTGATAAAAAAGATTTACCAGTCTTGATAATTGTTCTATCACTTTGATAAATATGATAGTTTATCAGACACTTATCAATACTTATTAGTAATAAGTTCAGATAAGTTTAACTCTTATTTTTGAACTGAAAAAATTATCTGAACTTATAAGAGACTCAAACATCTCAAAGTAGAGATAAATTTTATTAATGACTCTGATGTGACATAAAATGACTCACTAATGATCTTGATATAATATAAAATGATCGATGTGACATAAAATTATCATATCTCTAAATATTACATCAAAATAAAAGACGACTATAATAAATTATCTTATCAACGAATATCTATCTTACAAATAATTTATATGATTATCAAATCCATCCTTAATATTTCTTTTATGACAATTTGATGATTGTGGATGGGGGGGGGGGGGGAGTATTTCTCAAGTTGAGTTATTTGCCTTAATCATTCAACCAAGAGATGAGATAAGATGGTCAAAAACAAAAAATCATCATTGATCGGCACTTGAACTCCACGTCTCAATCCACTAATGGCATAGTTGACTTGAATTGTCTGGCCAAGTATGCCTTTTAGAGGGTCAATAGAATGGATATCGGGTTGGATCTTTGGTGATCTGAATTCGGATCCGAATTTGCATGATCCGATTACAACCCGATTCAAAATAAAATATATATCGAATCCGGATTCAGATCAAGATCAAATAGAATTCCAGATCTGAGTCAAGATCCGAATCCGATTTCTCACCTCCCGAGTTCTGCTCCGCTTCTTCCTCTTCCTCGGAGTGCTTCCTCTACATATTGGGGGAGGGGCTACTACTGCCCCAAGCATCGCACAAGAGCATCACGAGGCAGCGCGCCACATCCTTCTCGGGTGTGGCATCGGAGATGGAGCGTGGATGTCTTCACTGTCTTCTCAGCCGTGTGAATGGATTGGCTACCATCTCGACCTCCAGCCCGAAGTCAGCCATAGATCTGAATGCTCTCAAGATCGCAGTGGCAATCCTCTGATCTAAGTAGTGTCGCCAAAAATCTTCTTCTTCCTCCTCCTCTGTTCTTGCGAAAGATGCTCAGCGATGGAAGAGAAAGGTGATTCTCCCTCTTGTTTCTGTCTCCACCTGAGGGTTGAGGAAAGCCTACCGCTGGCGGTACCGGTGGTTGCTGGTCCAGTCTTACCCGAATCTCTGTCAAACTCTCCCAAATTCTTTCTATCATTCTCTGCGTAGGATCCTCTCTGACCCTTTCCCACCACCTCCTACATCTCTCCTTTCAGCCATTACTAATCCTGCACAAATCATTCCAACAATACCATACACACGAAATCAATTCAAAATCAGGGTCACTACCATCAGTGGATTACAGTAAAGACATGGCTATGTATTTCCATTCCTTTATATTTTACGGAACTTGCTCTAATACCAACTGTGACGGACCTCACCGTTCAGACCCGCTAGCCTAATAGCAAGCCTGACTTGAGTTCGCCTCCCGCGAACGGGCCGAAGCCTCGCAAGGGATATCAAACCACTGAGTCCGTAGAATATAAGGAACTAACTCAAACATCATAAGATTTGTCAATCCTATAAATATTTACATGAAATATACATAGCCATAGCAAAACTATAGCCAACTACAACAGAACCTGTGGCATACCTCGAGGTGAACAACAGGAAATAAAATTACACTGCTGTGGTGCTGACCCTCACTGGACGACAGGTGCGAAGTCTCCTGAACTCCCTCACCTGGTAGGAGGTAGGGGTGAGCCTCACCTGTCACTGGCTCAGTAGGGAAACTCCCTAAAAACCGAGCAAACCAACACAAGTAGCAAAGCAGGAAATGCTATACTAACATTTATAATATTAACCAGCAGGATATAAAACTGTAAGTACAACTTACCATTTGCTGTTTAACAAGAATCATCGTAAATAAATAAACGGCAACACCAAACAAGTGTACGAGCTACTGTAGAGAAAACGCCACACTCGAGCCACGTCAACTGGTTCGCGACACCAGTTACTGACGGACAAACCACACGGACCACCTCTCAGTCTCGCAGCCACGGACGAAAGGTCCAGCTGCCGCTCCACTAAACAAGTACAAGAACTGTGGAGTCCAACTAAACCACCACAACCTGCAGGTCACACACCTCGCAGGCCATGCCTGACACCTTTAGGGACTCTGGCCCGAGCTCCTAAAGTGAGACACTGAAAAACAGGACTAGTTGGGGTCTAGTACGTCTACTGGTGTCCGTCTCCCCCAACTACGAGCGCGCTACAAGCGACAACACAACAAACTCTCTCTAGTCGCTGTCCCACTGCCGTCTTTCCCTCAGCCGGACGTACTACTCAACACAAGAGTGAGGGTGTTCAGGAAGACGACAAGACCTCATCGCGGTGCCTAGTACGGGACAAGCCCCGAGCACTCACGTGCCTGGCTCACACAAACCTGGGCTCCAACTGAAGAGGTATCCATGGAAGGCGTCAAACTACACACCACGTACACAGAAACCACGTGCGCAACACACAAGTCACGTGAAACCACATTAACACTAAATAAACTACACACCACACGCTCCCCGAGCGTAGAGAGAATGCAATGAACTCCTACTATCATCACATAACATAAATCACGCTGAAAGATAATCATACACTTATATTTATGTTCGAATGACAACATTCTGCTGTTGTCGCGGCGGCACGATAGACCGCCTTCAGAACGCGACAGCCCGACGTGTCGCGACCTGGTCGCGACTCTCAGAGCAACCGCGATAGCAGGTGCGAACCCTGTTCTGGAATCCATCATCCGGATCACCCCAAACTCATTAAAACCTGTAGTTTCAGTCCATTTTCATGCTTTAATGTGATCCTACACATGCCATCTATTGTTTAGAAAGCAATAAACACATTATCCACACCATACGAACAATCCACGGATCAAACGATAGGAAATCTCCAACGAAGCTCGCACGATGTTCCCTCCGCTCCACGTAGCGTCCTCGCGGTGGAAACTCGTCAAGCCAACCACTAACAAGCTGAATCGTCCGAAAATCCCACAGCAAACTCCCTTGGCCGAGCAGAGCTTTCACCAGCTCTGTTCTGCTAGGGTTACTTAAAAACACAATGCAGGTAAAGATGCGACGTCATTCACACCGCGACCTAGATGCGACGCTTTCAACTGTCGCGTTAAGCCTACTAACGTCAGTCCCTACACCCAGCACGCGACACGCGGCAAACATGCACACGTTCACTTAAAACGGCGGGTGTCATGAACGCGGGCCATGGGCTGTCGCGATCACAACGCGACACCCTTAACTGTCGCGTTAAAAACCGAGAAACAGAGAATGCTTTTGGCAAAACCTCAAAACCTATGAAAATCATCTGCACACACACGTCATCGGCCATACACTGGCTCTCCACGACCACACTAAGACGATCCAAAACGATCCGGAGCGATCCGAACGTTCAGAACGTTACATTTTATACCAGAGTGAGCTAAGTGCTGTGTTTTACAAGTCCTCGAGGTATGCCTCTTAAGGACTGCATCTTCTTCATCATGCACCTTATTTTATTTGAGAGATCATATTGTACTACTTATATATTGTACAGACTGTTATAGTTATTTGAATTCAGTGCTTATCTCACTAGACTATTCTTCTAGCCCTTCCGGATCTTCGGACCTGTGGATGGCGACACGGCTCCGGGGTCCTGGCAGGGGTCTGGAAGGCCGGTTCGTTACAGTGTGTGTGTGAGAGAGAGGGTGAATTAGAGAGATTAAAAATGAAATTTCAAAAGTTATAGAGGGTAAATTAGTCTTTTTACTATCTTAACTATGATTGAGTTAAATAGAGGAACGAAACGGCGGGGGCATAAATGATACTTTCTTTTGATTTGAGGAGTATACAATTTAATAGTTAGATTTCTGAAATATATTGTTGAATATGAAAGATTTTAAAAAAATCATCTAGGCCCTTACTATCTGTCTCCTTAAGTCCTCTCTGGTAACGATGTGGGTGGAGGAGAAGAAGGCACCGTGGGGTTGTGGAGGCGGGCTCCAGTAGTGAGAGAGAGAGATTTAAAAATAATTTTATAAGAGTAATAGAGGACAAGTTAGTCTTTTTCCTCTCTTAACTATGATTGAGTTAAATAGATAGAACAAAATGACAAAGAGATATATGATAAATTTTGTTTGATTTGAGAGATATTTAATAATTAAATTTCAAAGATATATCATTAAATGAAAGATTTAGAGGTATAAAATAAATTTATCTTATCATTATTATGACATATTTAGGGGTATGTTTAAAATTCATATAAGGCAGGGTACCAAAAAATATGCATTATTGTTGAGGTACATGTATGATCCGAGATTCCGAATTCCGAAGCCCCGAACTTTAGAAAAAATCTGGAAGAGATAATTTATGACTTTTTTTTTTGGTATTTAGCCGCCAGCGCCAGCTGGTGGAGCCAGAGCGGTAGTCGCGCGGGAGACCGGTTGTCGTCTCCACGCTCCCGATCCTGTCCCTCGTTTCTGTGCCGCCGCTGCTGCTGCTCAACTGTTCATGCCTAGTGCCTCCTCGTCGCGCGAGAGGACAAGGAGGAAGACGCCAAACCACGCGTAATCCTTCTTCCTCTCTCTCTCCATCTCGCTTTCTCTTCCCCCCCATTCTTGGAATCTGCTGAAGGCTCTTCCCCACGATATATTTCCTTGTTCTACGTGGTC
>JACBKR010006873.1:0-30914 GCA_014218235.1 Colocasia esculenta
ATAGACGGACACCTCATGTCACGTCATGACACAATTAATTACGCATATGCATAGGTGGAGTCACACTCTAAGCTTGGCAAAATGTGTTAACAGGGCGGACATCACACGTCAACACCTTGAAACACAAAACAGGACCATAGCCAGCTGATGGAGGGAAATACTTCCTCACAGCTTCTAACACTACCAGAACATCGGAAAACACGATCCAACACTTGGATCGCCCAAACACCCAAAATCTCGGCATGGCATAACCCAACCCTAAAATGTGATTAACATACTAATCTACACAAATAAGCATTCTAATCTATTAAGGAAGGTTAAAGGGGTTAAGTCCCTACCTCAGAACGCCCCAAAAACTCCTAAACAATCACCAATCGCGCCAGAACCCCTCGAAGTTTCTGCGCGAATCACACCAAATCTTCGCGTTTCCCTCCCGATCTATCACCGCCACACGTACCAGGGTCTTCCCATGAACTCCCATCAACTATTGGAAGGGTGGAAACAGACAAAGGTAGAAGTGGAGGGAAAGGAAGGGAAGGAGAACAAGAGGTTTTTGCTCTCGGGCTGCCCTATTTCTACAGGCGCGACAAATAGACGTCCACATACCTCACCGCCTATTTGAACCGCCAATGGGTTGACATTCGGACCGCTTGCCTTCAAGTTCAACGACAAACGTCCACATTGCTGGACGCTAAAACTAAGTCAACGGCTAGCCTCTTGCCGCAAACCACAAGTCAACGGCAATGGCCATTGTCGTCAACCACATCCGGACCTCTACAAGACCCAATAATGATCCGCTAAGACCCGAGACCTTAAATTGTGGGCCCTCGACCCTGTGGAGGTCTGAGGTGGCCGTGCTTATGATGAGACGTCGTTCTCACTTGGTTGTTGTGTGGTCTCGGCGAGTGTGCTGAGGATTGCTTCCGCTTCGTGTCCGACTCCGTTGGTTTCTGCGGGAGTCATGTGTGTGGCCCGACCTTGGTTAGTGGTCGTGGCATTGTGTTGTTCTCTTCCGCTGCTTAGTGGTACCCTACTGTAGGTGGTAATCGCTTTATAGCTTTCTAGGGTAGTTCCTATTTTCAGAGTTCCTGCTGCTCTGGCTGGTGAGGGATTGGTAATCCCTACTGGGCCTTGTTCGTGAGGCTCACCCCCCTACTTCCTTCAGCTAGGGGCTCGTCGTCGCCGGAGCTCGGTGTCTGACGGGTTGCAGAGGCGGCTGTGGCACCGTGTGTTGTCAGTAGTAGTGAGAGCGAGCATTGTGAGCTCTTGTAGCCTGAGTGAGCTGAGAGTTGTGTTTTGCAAGTCCTCGGGGTATACCCCTTAAGGACTGCACCTTTCTTCTTGTACATGTGCTTTTGTTTAGGATACATTGTACAGACTTTTGTATAATGTACAGATTATTATAGTTATTTGAACTCAGTACATATCTCACTAGACTTTTTCAGATAACCCTTCCGGGTCTTCGGATCCGTGGGTGGCGGCGCGACCCTCGGGGTCCCCGGCGAGGGGTCCGAGAGGTTGGGTCATTACAATCCAGAAGTTCAACAAGAAGTTTTTTAAAGATGGTGACTGATTTTCCTTTCATTGAGCCTGAAACCGAATCGTCTGCTGATATTTAGAGGGACAGGAAGAAAGCCTTTATAGCACCTTCAAAATTTGGTTTAGAAATCTGACAAAGCTTCACCCACCCCAAGGCTCCTAGGGTTTCCTCAACCCAACTAAGTCGACCCGATAGCTGACTGAAATCTACTATCTTTCCTGTGCACACAGAGGCTTTGTCCAAAGACAGTCGTTGGAATTGCTCCAAGGAGAACAGAGAACCTTCAGGAGCCCTAGATGAAGACATCTACTAAAGGACGAAAGGAGGTCTGAGAAGGACTACAAAGAAGATGTAGAGATGGTCTACAGAGGCTTAAGATCCTACCTTTCTTCAAAGATGAGGTGAAATCTGCAGAGACTTTAAGCTTGGTTCCGTCAAGGTGAAGAGTGAATGCGGGAACCGGAAGGAAGACAACAGTGGAGTTGAAGAGATTTCAAATGGGTGAGTTTTGAAGGAAGGGGAAAAGGGTCTTATTAAAGGAGGGGGAATGTGAAACAGACCGTGGATGAGAAAACGAAGGGTCGAGATTTAATGAGTGAGCGGTTACATGTTATTGCTTTAATTTTTTTTAATTAATATTATTATAATATTTGTTTTATAAAAAAAAAGATATGGACTCCGACTTCACAAACTCTGACTTTAGGAGAGTCGAAGTACCAAACTCCGACTTCTAAGGAGTCGAAGTATCAGGACTTAGAATATTTTTAAATAATGTAAGAAGCATGCAGTGCAGAGAATTTTAATCAGTATTAAACATACCAATTTCTTGTCTGATAGATGTAAATCTATCTTCAGTTAGAGGTTTGGTGAATATGTTTGCTAATTGATCATCTGTAGAAAAAAATTAAGTAGAATATCTCCATTACTTACATGGTCCCTGATGAAATGATGTCGAACCTCAATGTGCTTGGTTCTTGAATGCTGGATTGGATTTTTAGTTAAGTTGATTGCACTTGTATTGTCACAAAGCATTGGAATTCCATGCAAAGTATGACCATAGTCTTCCAGTTGATGCTTAATCCACATTAGTTGAGTCTAGCATCTTCCAGCTGCAATATAATCTCCTTCTGTTGTGGACAAGGCTACTGAGTTCTACTTTCTGGAGGACCAAGAGATCAAACATCCTGCAAGAATTTGACAACTACCACTGGTGCTTTTTCTATATATCTCGCTTCCAGCATAGTCAACATCACTATATCTAGGTAATTTAAATTCAGAGCATCTGGGATATATTTATGAGATATCTAAAAATTCTTTTAACAACATTTACATGTGATTCTTTAGGATCAGCTTGGAATCTGGCACACAAACATACACTGAACATTATGTCTAGTCTACTGGCAGCAAGATAGAGTAGTGATCCAATCATACCTCTATGGATCTTCTAGTCTGCCTTTTTGCTAAGTGGATCTGTAACGTCACGCATTTTTTGGATTCTCGTGGATCCACGCTTAGTGGTTGTGGTGGCCAATGACGTGTGTTACAGATGTTTTTGCAGGTTTTTACGGCTTCGTGGGCTGGCGGTTCGAGCCAAAAGCATCCCTCTATTCACTATTTGTGAACGCGACAGGGGCTAGTGTTGCATTGTGAATGTGACAGCCCTGGGTGTCACATTCTAGTTGCCGCCGCGGAGCGGTCTTCGTCTGCATGTCTGCCGCATGTCGCGCGCTGGGCGGCCTGCTGACGTCGACCATGGGAAGGCGACAACCTTCTCCGTCGCGTTCAGGTCGCGACTGTAGGGTACACTAAGTTCCCAACTATGGTGCATTTTTAAGATAGGTCGGCCTAACAGAGCTCCAGTAAGCTCTGCTCGACCAGGGAGGAGTTTTTGCAGAGGTTTTCGGGTGATTTGAGGTTCTAGAGGTGTTTTCAGCGAGGACGTCACGCGGAGTGGGGGAGATGCGGGGGTATTGCTGTTATTCGCATTCTTCGTGGAGGTAGGGGGATTCCGCCCCATTTTACGTTGTGAATTGCATGTAAAGCATGAATGGCTTTTTATTTGCTTTATAAATGATAGATAACATGCTAGGACGTTGAATAGATCATGAAAAATAGGTTTTTACATGGTTTTACATGGTTTCCATGGGTGATCTGGAGATGGGATCCCGGATTAGGGTTTCTGGTTGTGAAGGCGACGGACCCTCCTGTCGCGTTCTGAACGCGATAGGCCGACCCGTCGCGTTCTGCTTTTGATCGCGACCTATCGGTGTGTCTCTTTGGGAAGGCATCAGTAGCCCCCGTCGCGTTAACAGTTCCGTGGGTTTTATGTATGTGCATGATAGCGTATCTATCAGATTATTGTTGTTTGATGTGTAAGGCGTTGGTAAGTCGTGTATTGGCACCTGTAGCGCTCGAGGAGCATGATGTTTACGTGGTTGACGTGGTGTTTATGTGGTTTGAGCGGTGTGTATGTGATTTGTGAGTGCGTGGCGAGTAGTACGATAGCTATATTGTAGCGACCCTCATTATACCGGTACGGTTATACCAACCCACGTCGGTATAGCGAGCGTTGCCACAGTGGGACATTTACCCAACAATACATTCAGCTGAGATACACGTGAATATAAGAACAGAGTAGCGGAAGTAAAGAACTACTGTCTTCATTCATTCATCATCCACATTTAGCATACATGAAATTACAATAACATTAAAGAACTTAAAAGTTCACATAATTTAAATTGCTGAAAATTTAATACATAGATGTCCACCATTATACATTCTTTCCATGATAACGCTAATACAACGTTCAATTTACATACTATGAAACGCAAAAGTCACAAAGTGCTCCAAAGACTAATCTCCGCGCTCGGAGTCCGTCTCCACCGTCTCCTCCAACGGTGCCACGTCACCAACTACACCTGTACGCCGAAGCAAGTAGTGAGTCTAAAGACTCAGCAAGTAACACCACTCATACCATACACGTACATGTCATAGTAGGCTCTACACACACCATTGCAAAAACTCAACATGTATCATGCTTAACGTTTGAAATGAAAACCAACCATGATAATTCTATAAGTAAACACATGATGCATGCTTTCAGATTTCCTTATCAAGATAAATTCCTAACACGTGCTCTCTAATCATTCCTACTCATGAAATTCTACTTTGCATTTTAACTAAAACATGAAAGCACTTAGCATGATTATCCTACGTACATGAAACAAAACACACCTAGCATGGGATCTACACATTCTTGGACATGTACACGAACATTTTACATACTTTAACTTGCTGGTTTTCACATGATTTAGCAACCATAACCCTACACATGAGAGCTACAATGTTTTTTAAAATACAACATGTGAACAACCAAACATGAAATTTTGTGCACATACTTGTTAATTGTCCCTAGCATGGATTCTAGGCATCTTACACATATAAACATAACCCTAACATAATGAAGCTACTGATTTAACATGGTTTCAGATTTGTCACAACATGGATTATAATATCATATCCTCACATTTTGGTCTCACATTTTCTTTACACAAATTTCCAATTCACATAAATTGCACTTTACACATACACATTACACATTGTTCACTTTCACATTAACACATGAACACATGCACATTTACACATTCACATTTACACTTTACATTTAGTGCCGTGACACATAGTCCAAACCACCAAAGAAGGACACAACACATCACATCACATAGACGCCATCTAGGCAATACAATGGCGACTCTTGGACTGCGCAGACCGGGAGAACAAGTCTCCACCTAACCAGTGGTACTTGTCCACCTCCAGGATTTCCCCCTAATGCCCTTAGGGTCACTTACACATTGAACCTTCTCAGGGGGACTTTTCCTTGATACGGTTCCACTGCCCTCTGTGGAAGCAATGTCACACTTGGCACAATTTAAACATTACACGTTTTTACCGTTTTTAACACATAAGTTTACACATATCATTCTCATTTCATTCACTTTCTCACTCACATGCACATTTCTACTGTTTTTCCAACATGGCACTACAATACAAATCTAGCACTCAGAAAATTACGCGATCAGGGGCTATTACACAAACAAATCATTTACATTGGCATGCATTAGTTTCACATTTACATGGGAAATTCATATTGTATCATCTACTGGTCCAAATGACCTGAAATTTAACCACAAGCTATTTTCGGGTTTAGGATTCCTCATGCAAATTTTCAGATTTTTCTGAACTAAAACGAAATTCAGAAATTCAAACATCCATTTCTCATGCCATCCACATTCAACTTAACATGGAATTGTACACAAATCACCATCTTAGCAGCTTACTGTCTAAACCCTAGCATGCATGGAAATACAGAATTCATTCCCAATTTATGGACAATCCATTAATTTATGGAAGATTTATCATGACCTAGCATGATCTCTATTTTTCCTAAACAATTTTGCAATAATTCACACAAGCATGGGAATAATCTCAGAAATTTAGAACAGGGACTGAACCTCACATGCATAATCCTCACAAATTAGGGCATTTAGACTTGTCCTAAATCATGCAAACATGGTTTAACAAGATTAAAACTCATCACACATGTATCTTCATGAAATAATTAAGTCCTATCATTCGTGATAATCCATCCACACACCACATCCATCACATCAACAATATACATAGCATATAAATGATTTACAGTATATCCTCATCGTGAAACATATCGAAAATAGTCGTATAGAAGGGCAGAACAGCTTGCTGTTCTGCTCAGATGAACTTGGCGGCAAGCTATGGCCGTTAATTTCATGTTAGCGGCATCATCGATGGACGCTAAGCATGATCTTAGCGGCAATGGGTATTGCCGTTAATGTCAGGTCTGTGCAGAACACAGACCCGAGCTCCAAAGATGGGGTGAATTTGGGGGTCTAGGACACGAGGGAAAATGCATAAAATTTGTAAAACCAACCTAGACACATACAGGGACGTTATGAGTAGGGTACTTGCCTTTAGAAAAATACACCAATGGATCTAGGGCTCGGTGAAGCTCTCCTTGGGCTGTCCCAAGAAGCTCTTAGAAACGCTTTACTCCGGGTTCCTGAGCAGTCTCCACAGCAAGTCGAGGTCGGGGAAGCCTTCCTCGATGATCCAGCAAGCTCCTTGTTGCAGCAGAACCCCGAACAAGCTTTAGATCTTCAGTTTTAGGTTTGCAAAGGTGGGGGTTTTCCTCAGTCAGAAAGTAGGGTTTCTTCTCCTCTCTTCTTCCTCCCTTGCAAAAGGTAAAGGCCCTATGGTTGCGAAATGAGGCTCTTTTGAAGAGGAGAGGCCCCCTCCCCACGCATGGGGTGACAGATGGCTCTCAGACCGTTGGGAGACAGCTCCCCAATGGGTGAGTTGCCTTGCCTCCGGAATTTCTGGCTCTGCAACACATGCAGGTCAGAGAAGTTGGCGTCCACATCGTTGGACACTAGGATTAGTGTTGGCGTCCATAGGGTGGACGCTGACACCACATCGACGTCATGCTATTGACGCCAATATGGCCTTCGGCCATAAGTCTAAAACATGCAGAAACCTATGCACATCATGTATATTTACATGTAATATCTATATAGTTTTGTGCACACACTACCATCAAGCATTACATACATTATTTATACCTAAGCTATACACATACACACATAAGTATACCACTAATACATACGTAGATACATACATACGTACATATACGACATGAATTATATACATGCAATAATGCAACAAAATTCGAGGGCCTTACACCCTCTCCCCCTTAAAAAAACTTGTCCTCGAAGTTAGAACGACACTACTCAAACAAAAGGGGATACTTCTTCTTCATCGCATCCTCAAGCTCCCAAGTAGCCTCCTCTCGTGAGAAGTTTCGCCATAGGACCTTCACCGACGCAATACTCTTGTTCTGGATTTGCTGAACCTTCCGATCAAGAATAGCTACTGGTTGCTCGACATACGAAAGATCTGGCTGGATCTCCACTGGCTCATGACTAATCACATGAGACGGATCTCAGACATACTTCCTGAGCATAGATACGTGGAATACAGGGTGAACGCTAGCCAAAGCTGGGGGTAATGCTAGCTCATATGCTACGCTGCCCAAACGTCTGAGAATCTCATATGGGCCAATGAATCTGGGGCTCAACTTACGATGCCGGCCAAACCTGACGACACCACGAGTAGGCGATATCTTCTAGAAGACATGATCGCCAACCTCGAACTCCAAATCCTTTCTCCTGTTGTCGGCATAACTCTTCTGCCTATCCTGTGCCGCAACAAGCCTCTTCCTGATAAGCTGGATCTTATCCGAAGTTTCCTGAACTAACTCCGGTCCGATCAACTGCCTATCACCAGTCTCCTCCCAACACAAAGGAGATCTGTAGGGCCTACCATACAACGCCTCGAATGGAGCCATACTAATACTCGCATGAAAGCCGTTGTTGTATGCGAACTCCACACGAGGTAAATGACGCTCCCAATCATCCTTCCAATCCAGAACACACGCTCTCAACATATCCTCGAGCGTCTAGATAGTCCTCTCAGACTGTCCATCGGTCTGGGGATGAAACGCCGAACTGAGCTTCAGCTCCGAACCTAAAGCATCCTGAAGACCCTTCCACAACCTCGAAGTGAATCTCGGATCTCGATCCGAAGAATGACTTCGGCACACCATGCAATCTAATGACACTACTAACATACAATCTAGCTAAACTCTCTACTGACTGCTTCTTCTTCATAGGCAAGAAATGAGCAGTCTTCGAGAATCTATCTACAACTACCCAAATCGAGTCCTTGCCCCTTCTAGATCGAGGCAAACCCGAGACGAAATCCATAGTGATAGCTTCCCACTTCCACACTGGGATATCCATCCTCTACATAAGGCCGGATGGTCGCTGTCGCTCGCCTTCACTTGCTGACACACTAGACATCTAGACACATAATCCGCAACATCCTTCTTCGTGCCGGACCACCAAAATGATCTCTTCAGGTCTTGATACATCTTAGTGTTACCGGATGATAGAGAATCGCGATCTGATCCTCTGCTAACACATGCTCACGGACATCTACTAAATCAGGGACACAAACACGGTGCTGAAATCTAATCACACCGTCCTCATCACGAGCAATGCCTGCCTTGCCCACTAACTCTAAGAGTCTAGGGTCGGCTCCCTGTCGCTCGATCACCTCATCTAAAACCGAGGACCTAAGAGATAACTGAGCTACAAAAGCCTGACATAGCGATGGCTCTAACTCAGTCAACGCGCAAGACGCATCCTCCAACATCTTCCAGTCCTGCTGGAGAGATGGCCTCTTTCTACTCAGCGCATCCGCTACAACATTCGCCTTCCCAGGGTGATACTGAAGGTCGAAGTCATAGTCCTTCAAGAACTCGATCCATCTCCTCTGCCTCAGGTTCAATTCCTTTTCGGAGAAAAGATACTTCAAGCTCTTGTGGTCGGTAAACCCCTCAAATCTGACACCATAAAGATAGTGCCTCCAGATCTTTAGTGCATGCACCACTACTGCGAGCTCCAAGTCATGAGTCGGATAGTTCTTCTCATGCTCCTTCAACTGACGAGAAGCATAAGCCACTACCCTTTCTTGCTGCATTAGCACACAACCTAAACCAATCTGAGACGCATCCGTATAAATGGCAAAGCCCTCTGGACCACTAGGCAATACCAATACCGGAGCAGAAGTAGCTTAGCCTTCAATAGCTGGAAGCTACGCTCACATGCCTCAGACCAAACGAACTTCTCACCCTCCTGGTCAGCTTTGTCAAGGGGGCGGCGATGGATGAGAAACCCTCAATGAATCGCCGATAGTAACTAGCTAACCCAATAAAACTACGAATCTCCGAAGGGGTCTTGGGAATCTCCCAATCCATAACTGCCTGGACCTTCGCTGGATCAACTGCAACACCAGCGCCGGAGATAACATGCCCGAGGAAATGAACCTCACGCAACCAAAAATCGCACTTGCTGAACATGGCATACAGCTTGTGCTCACGAAGAACCTCTAACACTACCCTCAAATGCTGACGGTGCATGGCCTCATCCGGAGAGTAGACCAACACGTCATCAATAAACACTACGACAAAGCTATCTAGGTAAGGCCTAAACACCCTGTTCATGAGATCCATGAACGCTGCAGGGGCATTGGTCAATCCGAAAGGAAGGACCAAGAACTCATAATGTCCATAACGGGTTCTAAACGCCGTCTTGGACACATCCTCACTCTGAATCCTCAACTGATGATAACCAGATTGCAGATCAATCTTAGAAAAGACTGATGCCTCACGCAACTGGTCAAACAAATCATCAATATGAGGTAAGGGATACCTGTTCTTCACAGTCACCTGGTTCAACTTCCTATAGTCAATGCATAACCTAAGTGACCTGTCTTTCTTCTTGACGAACAATACAGGTGCGCCCCAAGGGGAAACACTAGGGCGAATAAATCCCTTATCAAGCAACTCTTGCAATTGCCTCCTCAACTCAGCTAACTCCGCAGGTGCCATCCGATATGGAGCCTTCGAGATAGGAGAGGTGCCCGGAAGCAACTCTATGGTGAACTCTATCTCTCTATCCGGTGGTAAACCAGACAAGTCATCAGAAAAGACATCTGGAAAATCCTGCACTACCTCAATCTCTACAAGAGTAGGTGACTCATCAGCCTCTGGCACTAACACCACGCTGGCAAGAAAAGCGTCACAACCCTTGTTCACCATAGCATCGCCTTCATGGCAGAGATGACCATCTTTCCCGCCCAGTTCCTTGGCAAGGGTGAGAGAACTCGTTCTCACCAGGAATGCGGAAAACGATCCTCTTCCGACGACAATCCACTAACGCATAGTGCTCCTCTAGCCAATCCAGACCAAGAATAGCATCATAGTCCTTCATCTTTAGCAAGAAGAAACACCCATCTAGGACTCTGTCCTCAATGCACATAGGTAATGACGGAATGCACTTCCTAGTCGATACCGTACCGACAGTGGTGTGCACAGACAAAGGGACCTCTAACTCCTCAGACTCTATGCCTGACTCTAGGGCTAACTGCCTAGCGAACCGCTTGGAAATGAACGAGTGAGTAGCACCCGTCTCAAACAAAACCCGAGCGTGCACACCTAAAAGCAAAACCGTACCTTCGGTGACATGCTCCGCCTGCTCGGCGTCCTCGCGAGCTAAAGCAAACACTCGAGCTGGGGCTCGAGGCCTTCCTGGTCTTCCTGTAGCTGGCGCGGCTGCCACTACTGCTGGGGCTGGCGCTCCGCGCTGAACTCCTTGCTGAAGTCTTGGGCAATCTTTGATCTTGTGGTCGCTGCTCCCGCACTTCAAGCATCTACCCGCTACCAACCAACACTCGGAACCACCGTGTGTCTTCCCACAGTGGGGACACTCTTTCTTCACACCAGGGGAACGTACAGAAGGTACCTGAGAACTGCCGACTGCCACGGATCGCTGCGGTGTCTGGTACACCGTTTTCTTCTTGTCTTGCCATTAGAAAGTTGCCGCTGGCCTCTTCTGCGAAGCCTTCTTTTTCTCCAGATATTGCTCCATCTCTCCCTCCTACCTACAAGCAGCACTGAGGGCCTCGTCCAATGTGCGGTGGTCAAACGCCACGAGTCTCGTCCTCAGTGATGGCTTGAGTCCCATCACGAACTTCTTGGTCTTCCTACGCTCGTCTGCCACGATATGAGGTGCATATTTAGAAAGTTCAGAAAATCTTGCCTCATATTCCAGCACGGTCATGGAGCCTTGAGCCAAAGATAGAAATTCTTGCTCCATCCGATCTTGCACATGCTCGGGGACGAACTTGGCCCGAAAGAGCCTCACGAACTCGCCCCAAGCAACGTCGATAGCTCCGTCCTCAAATCGGGTACGCAGTAATGAAGCCCACCATACATCAGCTCTTTCCTGCAAAACACCTTCGTAAGCTCCAACTAACAGTTCTAACTAAACAAAACATGCAATCATACAAAATCAACACATACCTGTAGCATGTAGGTGGCCAATGTAACCTTGTCCTCCTCTGCACACTTGATGGCTCGGAAGATCTTTTCTATCTCCCTCATCCAGCTTTCAGCCAACAACGGATCGCTCTCCACCATAAAAGAGGGTGGCAGCATCCTCTTGAATCTCTCCATGGTAGAAGGTCCACCATGGTCCTGAGCTGGTACTTGAGCCTGCTACAGTACACATCAAGCAATACACAATCAATATAATATCACACATTCAAATAAAACAGATAATTGTTCATTTTATTGGTCTAACCTGAGCCTCCAACTGAGCCTGGAGTGCTGCCTGGGTATGAGCCTGTGTCTGCATGGCTTGCACCAGACCTTGCATTAATACTCCATAGTCCACAGGTGGCGGTGGGGGAAGTACAGGACCTGGCGGTGCCGGGGCCTGCTGCTCCGCCCACTCGTCATGTCGCGGCTCGTCCTCACGGGCCGACGCTCCGCCACGCCTACCTCTCGAAGCCATGGCTGTAATAAAATTTCAGCCACCATTAGAGCTAGGTTACTAAGTTTCCTAACCATTTTCTTATCTATTCTTCATTTCTTATTAATCAATTCTACACATGTGGACATACTTAGCATGCAATGGGGATGATGACTTAGGTATATTCATGTGCAATCTCAACCGGTTGCTCTGATACCAATCTCTGTAGCGACCCTCATTATACCGATACGGTTATACCAACCCACGTCGGTATAGCGAGCGTTGCCACAGTGGGACATTTACCCAACAATACATTCAGCTGAGATACAAGTGAATATAAGAACAGAGTAGCGGAAGTAAAGAACTACTGTCTTCATTCATTCATCATCCACATTTAGCATACATGAAATTACAATAACATTAAAGAACTTAAAAGTTCACATAATTTAAATTGCTGAAAATTTAATACATAGATATCCACCATTATACATTCTTTCCATGATAACGCTAATACAACGTTCAATTTACATACTATGAAACGCAAAAGTCACAAAGTGCTCCAAAGACTAATCTCCGCGCTCGGAGTCCGTCTCCACCGTCTCCTCCAACGGTGCCACGTCACCAACTACACCTGTACGCCGAAGCAAGTAGTGAGTCTAAAGACTCAGAAAGTAACACCACTCATACCATACACGTACATGTCATAGTAGGCTCTACACACACCATTGCAAAAACTCAACATGTATCATGCTTAACGTTTGAAATGAATAACCAACCATGATAATTCTATAAGTAAACACATGATGCATGCTTTCAGATTTCCTTATCAAAATAAATTCCTAACACGTGCTCTCTAATCATTCCTACTCATGAAATTCTACTTTGCATTTTAACTAAAACATGAAAGCACTTAGCATGATTATCCTACGTACATGAAACAAAACACACCTAGCATGGGATCTACACATTCTTGGGCATGTACATGAACATTTTACATACTTTAACTTGCTGGTTTTCACATGATTTAGCAACCATAACCCTACACATGAGAGCTACAATGTTATTTAAAATACAACATGTGAACAACCAAACATGAAATTTTGTGCACATACTTGTTAATTGTCCCTAGCATGGATTCTAGGCATCTTACACATATAAACATGACCCTAACATAATGAAGCTACTGATTTAACATGGTTTCAGATTTGTCACAACATGGATTACAATATCATATCCTCACATTTTCTTTACACAAATTTCCAATTCACATAAATTGCACTTTACACATACACATTACACATTGTTCACTTTCACATTAACACATGAACACATGCACATTTACACATTCACATTTACACTTTCACATTTAGTGCCCTGACACATAGTCCAAACCACCAAAGAAGGACACAACACATCACATCACATAGACGCCATCTAGGCAATACAATGGCGACTCTTGGACTGCGCAGACCAGGAGAACAAGTCTCCACCCTAACCAGTGGTACTTGTCCACCTCCAGGATTTCCCCCTAATGCCCTTAGGGTCACTTACACATTGAACCTTCTCAGGGGGACTTTTCCTTGATACGGTTCCACTGCCCTCTGTGGAAGCAATGTCACACTTGGCACAATTTACACGTTACACATTTTTACCGTTTTTAATACATAAGTTTACACGTATCATTCTCATTTCATTCACTTTCTCACTCACATGCGCATTTCTCTATTTTTCCTAACATGGCACTACAATTATAGAATCTTAGCACTCAGAAAATTACGCTAATCAGGTGGCTATACACACAACAAATCATTTTACATCGGCGTGCCTTAGTTTCACAGTTTCACATGGGAATTTCAGATTTTATCATCTACTGGTCCAAATGACCTGAAATTTTAACCACAAGCTATTTTCGGGTTTAGGATTCCTCATGCAAATTTTCAGATTTTTCTGAACTAAAACGAAATTTCAGAAATTCAAACATCCATTTCTCATGCCATCCACCATTCAACTTAACATGGAATTGTACACAAATCACCATCTTAGCAGCTTACTATCTAAACCCTAGCATGCATGGAAATACGAAATTCATTCCCGAATTTATTGGACAATCAATTAATTTATGGAAGATTTATCATGACTTAGCATGATCTCTATTTTTCCTAAACAAATCTTGCAATAATTCACACAAGCATGGGAATAATCTCAGAAATTTAGAACAGGGACTGAACCTCACATGCATAATCCTCACAAATTAGGGCATTTAGACTTGTCCTAAATCATGCAAACATGGTTTAACAAGATTAAAACTCATCACACATATATCTTAATGAAATAATTAAGTCCTATCATTCGTGATAATCCATCCACACACCACATCCATCACATCAACAATATACATAGCATATAAATGATTTACAGTATATCCTCATCGTGAAACATATCGAAAATAGTTGTATAGAAGGGCAGAACAGCTTGCTGTTCTGCTCAGATGAACTTGGCGGCAAGCTATGGCCGTTAATTTCATGTTATCGGCATCATCGATGGACGCTAAGCATGATCTTAGCGGCAATGGGTATTGCCGTTAATGTCAGGTCTGTGCAGAACACAGACCCGAGCTCCAAAGATGGGGTGAATTTGGGGGTCTAGGACACGAGGGAAAATGCATAAAATTTGTAAAACCAACGTAGACACATACATGGACGTTATGAGTAGGGTACTTGCCTTTAGAAAAATACACCAATGGATCTAGGGCTCGGTGAAGCTGTCCTTGGGCTGTCCCAAGAAGCTCTTAGAAATGCTTTACTCCAGGTTCCTGAGCAGTCTCCACAGCAAGTCGAGGTCGGGGAAGCCTTCCTCGATGATCCAGCAAGCTCTTTGTTGCAGCAGAACCCCGGAACAAGTTTTAGATCTTCAGTTTTAGGTTTGCAAAGGTGGGGGTTTTCCTCAGTCAGAAAGTAGGGTTTCTTCTCCTCTCTTCTTCCTCCCTTGCAAAAGGGTAAAGAGGGCCCTAGGGTTGCAAAATGAGGCTCTTTTGAAGAGGAGAGGCCCCTCTCCCACGCACGGGGTGACAAGATGGCTCTCAGACTGTTGGGAGACAGCTCCCCAATGGGTGAGTTGCCTTGCCTCCGAAATTTCTGGCTCTGCAACGCATGCAGGTCAGAGAAGTTGGCGTCCACATCGTTGGACGCTGAGATTAGTGTTGGCATCCATAGGGTGGACGCTGACACCACATCGACGTCATGCTATTGACGCCAATATGGCCTTCGGCCAGAAGTCTAAAACATACAGAAACCCATGCACATCATGTATATTTACATGTAATATCTATATAGTTTTGTGCACACACTACCATCAAGCATTACATACATTATTTATACCTAAGCTATACACATACACACATATACATACGTAGATACATGCATACGTACATATACGACACAAATTATTTACATGCAATAATGCAGCAAAATTCGAGGGCCTTACATATATTCATCGTAATTTAATTTCTGTGATTAGTTTGTGGTGATTGGGCAGTGGGGTTTCAGCGTGAACCTAGCCTCAGTCCTTTGATGTCTTATATAGGTTATTTAAGATGGTTTAAGTAGTAAAGCATATGTAGGGTTAGGAGTTAGTATGTGGTTATTATTGGTTAATGTAGTTCATGAATGTGTCTGTATAAGCTAGCTTGTAGGTCACATAGTGATCGAAGACAAGATATTCCTGACACTTGTACCATGGTTTGTAATAAAGATTATATATGTATGTATCGTGGTTTGTGCGTTTCCGAGTTTGGCGGTCCGACGCCTGTTCCGAAATACCTCTTTAGTCGGGTACCCCAGGTTCTGTGTGAGCCAGTCACGTGTGTTTGTTGTCCTCGGAGCGTGTCCTAGTACGGTGTGTACCACTGAGGTCTAAGTCGTCTTCCTGGACACCCTCACTATTGTGTTTGAGTTGTATGTCTAGCTGAGGGAAAGACGACTGGGGACAGTGGCTTCTGTTTGTGGTTGTGCCGTCGCTTGTAGGGCGCTCCTGGTTGGCAGGACGGACACTAGTAGACGTACTGGTCCCCAGCTAGTCCCGTGTTTCCAATTCCTCACTTTAGGGAGCTCGGGACAGAGTCCCTAAAGGTGTCAGGCTTGGACCTATAGTTGTGTGGTCTGCAGGTGTGGTGTTGGTTAGTCTCTAATGTTGTTTACTTTTTGTGTTTATGGAGCAGTAGCTAGACTGTGTGTCCGTGGTTACGAGACTAAGAGGTGGTTCTTGGGTTGTGTTTTCCGGGTTGGATAGTGGTGTCATGAACCAGTAGTCCGTTCCTGTGTGGTGGCGTCATTCTTACCGACTCGTGCTTTGCCACTGGTTGTGGTTTGTGTGTAGTGACTCGCTGGTTAAGGTTTTGTCTGTTGAGGTGTGCCCTGGTGTTGGCACAATTGTAATTATGATTCAGTGGTGGTATCTCGTGGTAGTAGGTGTCTGTACCCTTCCTGGGTAGCTTTGCGTTGTGGTATGTTGTGTACCAGCCTCTTCAAGTGTTGAGGTGGACTTGTGTTCCATGAAGATAAAGTGGTGTGACCTTTCACACATTGTGTTTTACCCTTCTTTGGGTAAGCTTCCGAATTGTGGTTTAAGTTTGTGGTCGATTGGCTTGCTAATGCCAGTCCTATTACCCTTCGTGGGTAGGTTGCCTGTGAAGCTAGTAGCTTAGGCGACCAGTTACTGTAATGGTTTTCCTGTGAGGCTTGTGGCCTAGGCATTTTAGTTGTTGGGCAGACTAGTGCTGCTGTGCTAGTATTTTTTCTTCTCTTTCCTTCCGAGGACTATATGCTTGTTAATATGTTTATGTCTTAGTTTTTGTATATTATGATTGTTATGAGCATGATATGGTTTGGCTATCGGTGTTGCCAGTGAGACCCTCTGGGGTTGAGGTCTCTTTAGTTTCGTGTGTTGTTTTTGGGAGGTCCCTACTGAGCCTGTGACTTGTTGAGGCTCACTTCCCTACAGTTCCTTTCAGGGCTTGTCGTGTGTTGGGCTTGTAGTGGCGTTGCGATAGACTTGTACCACCAGCAGTAGAGTTAGTCGTGTTGTGTGAGCTTCTGCTCCCTCAGGGTATGCCCCATGTAGTTGTACTCTTTAATTGGACATGTAATAATGTATTGGGAAAGTTCTACAATGTTGTTTACTGGTATGAGCACATGTACTTTCTTGTGTCTTATACAGTTGTTGTTGTCTTTTATATTCTTACTAGACACTTATGTGAGGTATCCCTTACAAGACTTCGGTCCGATCGTGGGAGGTAGACGTGGATATGGAGCCTTATTGGGCATAAATATCCAGGGCCGTTACAGGATCACTATCTAACTTGATACCTGAGCTCATGGGCGTTCCTAAGGGCTTACACTTATCAAAACCATATTTAGATAGTAGGTCTGAAATGTACTTGGTTTGACAAATGTGAGTACCCTCCTTGGTCTGCTTGATTTGTAACCCAAGGAAGTAATTAAGCTCACCCATCATGCTCATTTCAAATTCACTTTGCATAAGCTTTTCAAAGAGTTTGCTGAGTGATTCATTAGTAGAACCAAAGATAATATGATGAACATATATTTGAACAATTAAGATTCCTTCTGAAAATTTCTTAATAAATAGTGTGCTATCTACTTTTCCTCTTGAAAAATCATGTGATATAAGATAAGCACTTAGTCCTTCATACCAAGCTCTTGGAGCTTGTTTCAGACCATATAATGCTTTCTTTAAATAGAAAACATGATTTGGATACTTAGTATCTTCAAAGCCAGGTGGTTGCTCAACATAGACTTCTTCATTTATGAAACCATTTATAAATGCACTTTTAACATCCATCTGAAATAAGTTGATATTAAGAGAGCATGCATAAGCTAATAAGATTCTAATTGCTTCTAATCTAGCAACTGGGACATATGTTTCATCGAAATCAATGCCTTCCTCTTGGAAGCATCCTTGTGCTACAAGTCTAGCTTTATTCCTTGTTATCACTCCTGATTCTTCCATTTTGTTTCTGAAGACCCATTTGGTCCCAATAACTGGATGGTCAGAAGGTCTGGGAACAAGTGTCCAGACTTGGTTGCATTGGAACTGGTTAAGTTTCTCTTGCATAGCCAGGATCCAAGATTTATCCGCCAGTGCATCATCGATTATTTTAGGCTCTATTTGAGAAACAAAAGCAGTAAAGTCACAGGGAATGGTCATACCTCTTGTCCTTACTTGTCTTGAGGATTACATATTATATTTTCTTTTGGATGATCTTTGTGATACCTCAATCATTTAGTAGTCCTTCCTGTGTATCTTCTTACTGTTGAAGTTCCTCTAGTGGAGGATCTCCTTTATTTTCTTCTTTCTCTCTTCAGTGAAACTTGTTCCAGATCCCTGTACAATTCTTCAAAATATCTTCTTCTTCCATTTTCTTAATAGAAGTATTAGTTTCATCAAATAAAATGTGAATGGATTGTTCTATAGTTAGAGTTCTTCTATTAGATACTTTATAACCTCTAGGTTTTGAAGTGTATCCTAATAGGAAACCTTCATCGCTTTTAGCATCTAATTTACCTAGATTGTCTTTACCATTATTTAAAATGAAACACTTACAATGAAAAGGTCAGAGATGACTAATGTTTGGCTTCTTTTCCTTGTAGAGTTCATAAGGTGTCTTCTTCATGATAGGTCTGATCATACACCAGTTGATAATGTAGCAGGTTGTATTGACTACTTCTGCCCAGAAGTACTTTGGTAGATTATATTCTATAAGCATTGTCCTGGCCATGTCCAGCATTGTTCTGTTCTTTCTTTCTGCTACTCCATTTTGTTGAGGTGTTCTTGGTGCGAAGAAGTTGTGTTCAATGCCATTTTCTTCACAGAATTTCACAATATCTTCATTCTTGAACTCTCCACCATCATCAGATCGAATACTAACTATTTAAAATTTTTAATTCTTCTGTACTAATTTACTGAACTTTAGAAAGGCTGAGAATGTTTCTGATTTGGCTTCTAAAAATGATACCCAAGTGTACCTTGAGTAATCATCCACAATTATATAGCCATAAACATTTCCTCAAAGACTGACTGTCCTCATTGGTCCAAACAAGTCCATATGAATGAGTTCCAAAGATTTGAAAGTTGTTACCACAATTTTCGACTGAAATGAAGTCTTGGTCTGCTTTCCTTTTGCACTAGCTGTACAAATTCCAGATTTCTTTAGCCTTAGTTTCGGAAGACGTTCCACTAGATCATGCTTAATTAGTTTCTTGATCACTGAAGTACTGGCATGACCTAACCTTCTATGCCATAGATCAGTTTCCTCACTCTTTGCGATTGCACGACATAGATTGACTTCTTTTAATATTGCTAGCTGTAGAGTTTAAAGATTTTTGACTCTGAGAGCTTCAAACACTGTTTTCCCATCTTTCTCTATTATACACTTATCATTCTGAAACTTAACTAATTGACCTTTCTCACACAGTTGATTGATGCTAATCAGATTATGCTTTAGACCATCTACATACATAACATCTTCAGTCAAATCTTTTTCTTTTGATCCTATGGTTCCACAACCTAGAACCTTTCCTTTTCCATTATCTCCATATGTACCTTGACCAATTTCATATCTAAAGCTTGTAAATAGTTTTCTGTCACCTGTCATATGCCTTGAGCACCGACTATCCAACTACCATTTGGATGCTCTTAGGCTACCCTGCAAACATAATTAAGCTTTAATTTTTGGTACCCAAATTTTCTTGGGTCCTTGGTGGTTAGTCATTGGAATCAAGTGCAAGTGCTAATCATGTGTCCTAATTTATTACAATGACTATAATACAGATCATATGTATTCTTTGTATGTGTAGTTTTATTTGATGTCTGTTTTTGTCCATTGACATATTGATTAACTTTTGTGGGATTTTTAATTTCCTTTTCTTTCACAAAATTTGGAGTTGGATATTTCAGGATAGATGATTTTCTCTTCATTTAATAGAGGTGTGTAACCCACTCCATATTTCTTTTTGCCTATTCGAGCTCCTTTTAATTTTACAACTAATGAGTTTTACAACTGGTAAGTTTTTCTGTAGTGTTTTTTACATAAATGTTTTCTTCTCTTAATTTTTCTTCATCTTGTAGTTCTTTTAGATTAGCTTCAAGTTCCATAAGTCTTATGTTTTTGATTTTTAGATCTTCACACAGTAGTTCATTAGATCTTTTAGTTTCAGTTAGATTTGTTGTCCTAGCTTGTACTTCAGTTTTTAGAGAGATATTGGATTTTTCTTGATTAGTAATTATCCTGACTATTTTCATTTGTTTTACTACTGTTTTATATTTGTCATATAGTTCATTGAATGCATCTTCTAGATTATCAGAATCGGATTCTTAACATGAAGTAAAAGATGTTTCAGAATTACTTGGTCTAGTCCTGCCCTGAGGGCTAGAATGACTTGTTCCTCTTCTTCTGATTCTGAACTTAAGGAATCTAAAGTTGTAGCTTCTTCATTGTCCAAGGCAGTGGCCAAAGCCTTCTCTTTGTATTTTCTGAATCTTCTTTCTTTTCCTTTCTTCTTATCAAAATTTTCAGCCAGTTCCTTCTACTTTAGTTTTGGACATTTTGACTTGTAGTGTCCAAGCTGATTGCATTCATAGCATGTTGGCTCCTTCTTCTTTTCCTTTCTGAAGTATTTCTTTGAGCTGAATTTCTTCTTCCTTACAAGAATTCGTTGAAGCTTTCTTGACAGCATGGCTTCATCATCACTGTCATCTAATTTTTCCTTTGATTCTTTAGAGGAGGAGAAGTCTACAACTTTCAAAGAATTTGACATTTTCTTTTTCGAAGTGCTTTCAGAAAATCTTTCCATGTTTATTTCATAAGCCATGAGTGAACCAATCAGTTTATCAATGGGAGTTTTGTTAAATCATGAGCTTCCTCTATAGTAGTGACCTTAGGGGTCCAAGAAGTTAAGGATCTAAGTATTTTCTGACAGTTTCTTCATCAGTAACAGTTTTACCAAGAGAGCTTAGCCCAACCACTATGTTTGAAAATCTATTATACATTTGAGTATTATTTTCATTTGGAAGTATTTTAAATTGTTCATATTGTACAACAAGAATATCTATTCTAGTTTGCTTGACTTTGTATGTTCCTTCATATGTTACTTGCAATTTATCCCAAATTTCTTTTGCATATTTGCATGCTGATAATCTATTAAATTAATTTTTTTTATAAGTCACACATAGATAATTTATAGCTTTAAAGTTAAAGATAATTTAACCTTATCAGCTGTTGTAATTGCGGTAGTACCTTTAGCAGAAATAATGTGAAATCACCTTGTTCTATTACCTACCACAGATGAAAGTCTGTGCCTCTGATGAAGCATTCCATTCGCATTTTCTAGTATTGGTAGTCCTCACCATCAAAGAATGGTGGTCTGGTAACTGACTGGCCTTCATAGTTGTGAGCTTCAGCTGCCATCTCTTCTCAAACCTTTCGATTCTTCGAGAAGACCTTGCTCTGATACCACTTGTTGGATTGAGATTGCACTATAGATGTCCTAGAGGGGGGTGAATAGGACTTCTTTACTCCTTAAAATTTTTATCTAAAAGATAAACAACACTAAATAACTTCGTTAGTAATTAGTGTGATGTGTGTGAAACAAGTGAAAAATTTGGCGGAATCAATCACACAAGAAGGCACAAGAGTTTTATCTTTGTTTCGGCCCTTCCTACATGGAAGTCCTACGTCCAGTCCCCAAGAAACCACTTGGGATTTCACTAAACTACCAAGAACACTTGGCCTTCTCTCAAACCTAAGAGGAATTACAAACCCACTTGCTCCCAGCAAGTCTTCCCTTAAACAAGGGGTACAAAGACTATCTACACTTGTAAATCTTCCCTTCACAAGAGGGATACAACAAGATACAAACCTCTTATAGGTTTCTTTATACATATATATGAAAGCATGTGTGTCGGCTCAACAATAATGAGCAAACACAGAAATTCAGAAAGAAGAACAGATAAGAGTGAAACTCAAGTTCTTTCTGAGACAAAGAAGTGGACTGAAGAAGATCTGAATTGTAGTTGTCCACCAAACGAAGAAGACTTCAAATTGATGAAGGAGAGCAAAAGTCTAAGACTGAGAAGAGGCTCTCTTTCTCTTTGATTGGCTCTTCTAGCTTTTTTCGGATGGGAGTGAAGTGTAAGCTTCTAAGTCTTCTAAGTGTGTCTTTTTTGTATCTCCAGGCTTCAGCTTCATATATAAGCTTCAAACTTTTGCCCGTTTAAATTTGGTTGTTCGAAGCTAGCAGTTTGAAAGAGAACCGTTGCGATGGAAGCTTTGGTCTTCTTAGATTTGTCAATCAAATCTTTAGCTTCAAGAGTCCCAACATCTCTAGGCTATATGTTTTAGCTTCATGCTTTAAAGGACTTCTTTCATGATTGTTCTGCAAGTTCCATGCTTTGTGCAGAGATTTAGCCATTCCTTATTAAATGTTATGCAAACCTGAAAGGACAGGATAAGAGTAAATGCTTCCATACATGCCTTCGGAGGTATGTGAAATAATAAGATATGAAATCATTCAGACAAAAGTTCAGAACATTTAAGAATGAGCAGACCGTTGCACGTGTTTTTCTTCTAAAAGTCATGGTATTTCTGACAGTAGTATGTAGGTTCTGACAGATAGCTCATTAGACTTATCAAGCATTTAATTTTTGACCATATGTCAACTTATCTTCATTTCAGTAAAAGAGATAGCAAATATATCTTATATATTACAGATCCCAAAGGAGATACTACTCAGACAAAAAATAATTTTGAATAAAATATTTTTCCCGTCAAAAAGGAATAATTGAACTTTTAAGAAAACTTTCTCAAAGTAAGATATAATTCAATGCAGAGTTCATGTAATGATGTATGTTAACTAGTACGTATAAATAGAGGTTTGAATTCTCAGCTAAGTATAGATTTGGAACAATCAATCAAGAGATACTTCGACTTTTAAGAAGTCGGAGTAAGAGTAATAGAGACAATAACTTCGACTTTAGGAATACTACTACTTCGACTTCATTGAAGTCGGAGTGTAACCCCGGATTTTTACTCTCTTTATATATCTGTATGTATATGAATGGTGTGTGGGTGTTCGGTTGTGTTGTGCTTAGCATGCGTATTTCTTGTGCCTACTATAAGTTTTATCCTTCTTTTGAACATGAGCATGTGCAAATATCTATATATGTATACATAGGTGTATATGATGTTAATGTGGAAGTGAACATTAGCTAATTAGAAGTGTATTATGATACCAAGAATCTTTGACTTAGGATACTTGAATAGTACTATGCGTGTGCTATCTAAATATTGAAGAATATCCTATACTACCTATTTCATGGAATTTTGTATGGGAGTGTAGGAAGTACATATGTGTATTTACGTATGTATGTTATCTTGTGCGTGTGACAATTGTATACCCAAATTCTACATGCATAACACCTTGTGTATTTGTGCATGCATGTGTATGATTAGTTGTAGCGTTGCTCATTTGCATGGTTTAGCTAATATGAATATTGTACTTCGTATATTGCATATGCATAAGAGTTCAAGCATGGTAGGTGTATTAGTAGTTTATATTGAGATTCTATACTCCTCATGAATAACATGCATGTATTTTTATGATATTTAGGTGAGAGTAGTCAATTGGCTAAATTATGCATATAGTACATATTAAGGAATCCTATGCATATAGTGCTTAAGCAATGTTAGGTAAAGTTGTGTAAGTTAATCTAATTACTGGTGCGCATGTTGTATCCATCTATTCGAAGCATAATGTACATAAGTATGTTACACCATTGTGCGTATACTATATATATGACAAATCAAGTTTGTGTATGTGAGGACTATTTTATCGAATGGATTATTGCTAGCTAGCATAAATCATATCACCTCCTAATGATTTGCGAAGCCCTCATAATTCTCGTCATTTAATTTGCCGTGTGTTGAGTCATACATGTGTAAAATATCACGTACGTACAGGTAGGTGTCTACGTACATTTTATCTTAGTATGCTTATGTATGCTTGTGTATGTATATAGATATTTATGTACATATTAATTAGTATAATTATGTGCATGTGTTTATATTAAATATAAATAAGGTATGTATTGCCTGGTGATAGTATGAGTATAATACCATATCATATTGCTTGTATATAAGCTTGGTATGCATAGTTTCTGCATAATTAAGGTTCTGGCCAAAGGCCACCTTGGCGTCAACCTCTGGCCGCCGAGGTGGAGTCAACGTCCAGACCTGGACGCCAATCCTGACCCAGCCGTCCCAGCGATGTGGACGTCAACCTCTGACCTGCATGCGCAGCAGAGCTGCTGTCTTTTGAAACAAGGCATGGCCACCCATTGGGGTTTCCCCAACGATCTAAGGCTGTCTAATCGGCATGGTGAGTGGTGAGGGGCTCTCCTACATCCGGAACCCCCCGAATTGGCCTCTCCCTACTCTCATTTTCACCCTTGCAAGAGGGGAGGAAAAAAGAAAAACCCTAGAGCATTCTGTGAGAAAACCAATTCTAGAACCTCAAATCCGACCCTTTGAAGCTGAATCTGAGATCTACTGCAACAAGGAGGAGGCTGAAGCAAAGGAAAGGCTTCCCCATCATCCCCTCGGCGTAGAGATCACCCAGGAACCCGGAGGAAGGCGATCTTGGAGGCACTTCTGCAACTTCTTGGAACCGCCCAAGGAGGTCTTCTTCGAGCCACAAATCCCTTGGAGGAATTTTAGAGAGGCAAGTGACCTATCTATGGTGTCCCCGTATGAGTCTAGGTGGTTTTGACATTTTTATGGAATTTTCCTCGAGTCCTAGACCCTCCAATTCACCCAAGATTTAGAGCTCGGTCTGTGTTTCTGCACAGACCTGAGTAAACGGCAGGTCCCTGGACGTCCATTTCATCCTTGGCGTCCATCGATCATGCCGCTGACTCTGAGTCAGCGGCCAGAGACCGCCGTCTAGTTCTTCTGGACAGAACAATGAGCTGTTCTGCCCCTCTTGTACGTTAATTTCGTTATGATTTCGTGATGAGGATATATGGTATTCTATAGCTATGTATATTGTGCATTGTGGTGTGTAAGAATGTAGTGTGATGGTGAATGTGGTTATTAGCATCTTTTAAATTGTGAGCATGACTTGTAGACAATCTTGTAAAATTCATGATTTATGATTAGGTTTTGTGTTGATGCCTTGGTTTCGGTTTGATCATGAAGAATAGTGGGTCAGCATATGTGTTTGAAAAATTTAGTAGTTTATCCATGCTTGAGAAATTGTAAATAAGTTCGGTTCGGTAAAATAAAAACATGCAAAAATGGTTTGTGGTAATTGATGTATAGATGTATGAATTAGGGTGATTTTGTATTCTAAAATCATGCATATATTAGTAGTCTCTGTGCAAAACAGTAAGTGGATAAATTGCAAATGTGTTAGACCCATGTTAGCTTAAGTTGTGAATAATATGCTAATTAGGTGTTTGATTTTCTGTAAATCCTATTTAGCTCAGGAAAATCTGAAAAATTGAGGTATCATCTTGAACCCGAAACAGCATGTGGTTAAAATTTCAGGTCATTTGGACCAGTAAATAAAAGTTATGTATTTTCATGTGAAATGTGATAATTCATGCATATGATCGCAATGTGATTAGTTGGTATAAAACCAACATGATTAGTGTGTTTACTATGTGTTAAATTCTTGAAATCCTGTAGTACCATGTTAGGGAAGAACAGGAATGTTTATGTGAGTGAGAAATGAATGAATGAGAAGAGTTATGTGTAAAACGGTAATGTGTAAAAGTGTAAAAGTTGTGCCTATGTGACACTGCTACCCTAGAGGCATCGGGAGCCGTAATAGAAAAGTCCCTATAGAAGGCTCCATGTGATATAAGTTTGTCCCAAAGGCATTGGGAAAACCCCGGAGGTGGACAAGTACCACTGGATAGGGTGGAGGGCTTCTCCCGGTCTGCGCAGTTACCAAGATTCACCGCTGTATTGCCTAGGTGGTAGTTGTGAGTTGTGTAAGTGTTGTGTCATGTGTTGTGTTATGAGTTGTGTTGAGAGCTGTGCTAAGGATGAGCACGAGCTATGAGATATTGTTAGTGTCCTCTACTGGTGGTTAGGACTATGTGTCATGGCAAATTGTTTAAGTAATGAAAATGAGTAAAAAACGAAATATGTGAATATGGCACGTGGTAAGTGCCCAAGACGCACGTGGTAAGTGCAATCGATATGATATTGATAAGTGAAAGTGAAAGAGAAAATGATGTGGAAATGAGTAAATTGTATAAGTGTGAACATGTGTACGTGTCAAATGTGTAAAAGTGAACAACGTGAATGAGTAAGTATGAAATCATGTGAAACTGAGAATGTGAAATGTGTTATTGAAACCATGTAAATCAGTAAACTCATGTTGTCATTATCATGCTTATGTGTGCACAAATACCTAGAATCCATGTTAGGGATAATTAGTGAAAATGAGTGCAAGATAGCTTGATTACTTGATTCACATGATGTGTTTATTAGTATTGTAGCTCTCATGTTAAGATTTATCATTGAATCATATGAAATCAGCAATCTAAAGCATGTGAAAAGGTTCGTGTATGTGTTAAAACTATGTGAATCCATGCTAGTTGTGTCCCCTTTCATGTGTGTAAATTGTTCATGTCGATAGCTTTCATGTTTTAGCTCTTTAAAAGACTAAAGTCTGAGCAAATGGAATAGAGATCATGTAATAGGTGAATTTCATTTTACAAATCTGAAAGCATGAGTTATGTATAAAATTGTAGAACTTTCATGATAGGTAGAAAACTTGAATTGACTAGCATGCTATGTGTTGTTAATTGTAAAAGTGCATGTAGAAACCACTAAGACTTGTATGTGTATATCTGAGTAGTGTCGCTTGCTGAGTCTTTGGACTCACTCTTGCTTCGGCGTACAGGTTGACAGGTATCGGCACTAGAAGGTAGCGTGGCGAGGATCATCATTAGAAGACTATTTTGTGGAGCTGTTACCAGTTGTACTTTTCTTTTGCACACAAGGATTATTGTATGGACAATATTTTGGACATTGTAACTCTCTCTTTATTTTGTATTATCGTGGACATTGTCCTTCTATCTCGCTATTCAGATTATGGAATGTGTGTTGGTGACGGATTAAGAGTTGAGTTGTTTATTTTATTCCGCTGTACTCTATTGCTATCCAGGTACATATCAACCTATCGACCAGTGTTGGTAATGTCCCACTGTGACGACGCCCTTTATACCGATGGGATTGGTATAATCGTACCGGTATGAAGAGTCGTACACGGAGTGAGAAAGCAATGACTTCGACTTCTTTGGGAAGTTGGAGTGCCAACAAACAGTAGCGGACTTCGACCTATATGAGTCGAAGTATGCCTAACTTCGACTTTTCAGAAGTCGGAGTTTCCTCAGACATCGACTTTCCAAGAGTTGGAGTAAGGCTTAAAATGATACATAGACTTCGATTTTCCAAGAGTCAGAGTAAGGCTGGACTTCAACTTTTAGGAAGTCGGAGTTCTGCTAGACTTCGACTTTTCAGAAGTCGGAGTGCCCAAACTTCGACTTTCCAGAAGTCGGAGTGTGTTTGATTAAAGCATTACTTCAACTCTTCGAGAGTCGGAGTCAAGAGTCAGAGTTAGAGTGATATACAGTATACACTGTAGACTTCGAAAAATTTCATTGTGATATAGTATGCACTGTGGACTTTGAAAAAATTTCGCTGTGATATATAGTATACATTGTGGACTTCAAATCTGTATAGGCATAGTTTTTGTCAGAAGGTATGATTGTACATATAATAGCTTTTTTATTTTCATAAATAGCAAAGGTGAAAATATTAAAAGGTTTTGTCATAACAAAAATATTGTGATAGATATTTTAGTAAATTAAGAGATAGAAAAGGAGTTGCTCAACAAACATGTCATATGAAAGAAGACTGGCACATCACACAATAAAACATATTCAGATGGTGAAACATATTATGTCACAAGTTGACACATTCAAATCATGCACACATACCGGTGTCATGCCACAAACCACGAGTCCATACTCCAGTGTTTAATAAGTAGGTTGGGGCACTCCTCCCCAAGACCAGACATAACCCTTATTTGCACATGCATTAGTCAAATGGACCAAAGTCCCACATTGTGCCGATCAAACATATACATATTATGGCGACAGATTTCCATGAACAAGCTTATAGTAACAAGGACATGATTATTCACAGAGTTCAAAGATATGGCAATAGCTCGAGAGATTATTTCGGATAGCATACAACGTATTTTTAAGTTCCATAACTTTAATGACTTGACCAAAATAGAATAGGAGGTACACAAAATAAAGAGTCCTCTAACTTCAGGGAACTTCAAGGTATAATCGGTTAGGTCTCTATGAGTAAATCTATAGAGTACAGAGACTTTTCTAACTATGTATGCAACGAACGACAGTACATGCAATAATCGAAAAGTATATTGAATAAGGAAAGTTAGGACATAGTAGGGATCATGGAAAGAAAACAAAGTATACTCATGTCGAAACCTAGCATGTATTCTCACCAACATGGTTATGACACAAATTATATCAAGACAGTTTTAACTTTGAGTTGAAACATGAGGATGAAGTGGCACAATCAATGTAGAGTATGATCAATAACTACCATATAGAACATTAGAATCATATTCATGTAATTATTGTTTTAACATGTGGTTGATGGCTTTTAAAGTACAGACTTAGACTAACCAACATGCTGACAAGACAAAGAAAAACGGCGTAGACTAACTCGCTTGCTCCGTAACTCCAAATCTAGGATTCCTTGGATGAAACTATAAACGAAAGGGGTTGCTGGGAATGGAAAGTAAATAGATCTATGGCTTGGCTTGACCTAGTTTGATTTAGTTGCATGAAACTCGAGAAGAACAGGAAAAGTCTAGATCTTGTGTGAAGTTTTAAAAACACTTGATACTTTTTATATGAACAGTGAAATCCAGATGAATAGGGACACATAAGAACAGACTTAAATGACTTTTAGATGATATACTCTATGTTAAGTTGGTGCTCGAGATTATCTACCTTAGGTTGCATCAAAAACCTGTTAAACCACTCCTATATTTTATCCTTTTATTTTGGTGTTAACAAAACTCATGTTTAATTTCAAATATCATTAATATATTATATATCATGTTTCTCCCATGGATACAATATATTCTTGCATTATCATTATAGATTTACACTTAGTTTCAACTACGTCATGCATGTTTTGATCATGTTCAATCGACGCTAGCTTCGTCATATCCAAAGTCCACTTCATCATATACGAAGTCTACTTCGTCATATACAAAGATGACACTTTATCATGCATATTTTTGTCGTGATCAGTCGAAGTCCAAATTCGTCATATACGAAGCTAACTTCATCATATCTGAAGCTATATACAAAGTTCACTTCGACCGACATCGTTATGATCTGTTTTATACAAAGTTCCACTTCATCATATCCGAAGTTTAACTTCGATCGACCATGTTGTATTTTGTCTAGTCGAAGTGACACATCAATTGATGTTAATATCACATCGATTACAGTTTTAATATCACACCAATTACTATTTGTCCACATCGATTATAGTTAACTTAAACACCGATTCTGAGTTTACACCAATTATTGTTCAGTCAACATCGATTATTCTTTTCATCGATTACACTTTCACATCGATTACAATAGAACATCAGTTGTCTTTCACATCGATTACCATAGAAACATCGATTGCATGAACATGGATTACACTTACACATCGATTACATTGAATAATGGATTACATTGAAACATTGATTACCTTTGAACATTGATTGTCTTTTACAATGATTATCTTTCACTCAAACATCGATTGCTTCTATATTTCACATCAATTACTGTTATTTTTTTTGCAGTAAAACTAGTAATATATTATTAGTGTAAGGCCCTTGATTTTCATTTTACTTGCTTAAAAATATATATGCATATAAATGTATACTATTGATGTATAGATTATTGTGCATAGTATTTATTTATACGCATTGTATGAATTAGTATTATTGTAATGTACATATGTATACAAGTATATATATATATATATATATATATAAATATATATATTTATGTGTGTGGAGTTTATAGATTCTACATAATTTTTTAGGGTATTTTGTCGGCCAGTCGGCGTCAACATCGGCTGACGTTGACTAGGATTAGGCGGCAATATCGATGGATGCCCACTTTGGATAGGTGACCATAGATATGGACGCCAATATCCCTGACCAGTTACGTTTCCAGATCCGGAAACGCCTCCGGAAATTTTGCTATTTGTTTTAGAAACCATCCCCAACGGCTCTAAGACTTACTCCCTACGCATGTCTGGCCCTCAACCCTTTATATTGCCCAGTTTTCGGCCAGATCCATCCTTTTGACTCTTGGGTCAAAAACCTAGCTCTTCTATGCGAAAACCCCAACTTGAATCTAAGAGATCTGACTTCGGGAGGCTTCGTCCGGTGATCTGCATCGACTGGTGACAACTCTGAACATCCGGGAACGACTTCCCCACGCTGGTGTGCAGTGAAGATCAACAGAGAACCCAAATAAGTAGGGATTTGAAGGCTCATTGGCATAGGCCGAGGAGGGCTTCTCCAGCTTGAATCGTCACTTGTGGATTTTACAAGAGGCAAGTACCCCTGTCACGCCCCAACGCGGAATATCGGAGCGCGAAGGCAGTTGTAAGAAAAGGTATAGAGCGTATACTAGACATCAAACCATTGCACACTGAATAATACTAAAGCAAATCTTTCTCATTATTAATTTTCCAAATGTCTAGT
>JACBKR010007058.1:0-74419 GCA_014218235.1 Colocasia esculenta
GCCGGCTCCGTGTGTGGGCTCCGCCAGCGATTCGCGTAATCGAGGGAGTCTCTACTGCCATAAAACCTTGAATGGGGGAGTTCGTCGGCTAGAATCGCAATTTTGGAGTGCGAAACGTTGGTTTTTGGACCCCGAAACGATGTCTTATCGCCTTAGGCCGAAAGGGGCCGTCGGGCGTCTCTGAGTGCCGATTCCGAATTGTAGTCTTATAAGCGATTCTGAAAACCGAGCGGAAAGTTATGCCCTTTTGAGAGAAGAGGTGTAACGTCGCGCGTTTTCCGGATCCCCGTGGATCCAGGTTTAGCGGGTTTGGTGGCCAATGTGAGGCCCATTAGTGTCGTGTGTTTCTTACTAGATTCTTACCGGGTTTGGTTTGGGTCCATGTTGGTGTTCAGCTTGCTGGACACAGTGTGTTGGCGTCCAGGTGGGTGACGTCGACTGTGTGTTGGCGGCAGTGGTGTGCCGTTAACATGGTGTTAACGTCCATCGATGAGGACGTTGACTGTTGAACTTGGCGTCAAGCTTTGTGGACGTCTAGTTGTGGCGGTCTGGTTAAATGGCCAAAGGGTTGACGTTAACCTGACATGCCTGTGTTTTTATGGCAGACCCGAGCTCTGTTCTTTCTCCTCCTTCTCTCTTCCTCTTTCCCCACCTTCACCCTTGAGCTTCTTCGCGAGTTCTGACGGTCGGCGGGAGCTCGTGGGAAGGCTGTGGTGCGCGTGGTAGCTGTAGATCGGGCGGGGAATGACGGATTGGAGCGCGGTGTTCGTGGGACGTTTCTCGGGTTTCGGCGTGATTCGAGGTTCTTCGGGAGTTTAATTGCGTTTCTAAGGTAGGGGTCGAGCCCTGTTAGCTTGTTAGAAACATTAAAACACGACTTAATCACTTGAACCAGCATTTTTATTGTATTTTCGGATTAAGTTGCACCATGTGGGGTTAATGGGTGGTTTGAGTAATTTAGTGAACGAAGCATGCTGTGTTGGGTTGTTTTGGGTTCAAGCATGTTTAAAGAACCGTTTCAGTACATTTTCTTGTAATTTTAACGGTTGGAAAACCTGTAGAGATGGATTAGGGTTTCTGCAGGGTTTTAGGCCGGAGAACTTGGCGTCAAGATCGCTTGCCGCCAAGCTTACCAGCCGGGATATAAACGGCTAGATCGCTTGCCGTTTACTTCCTTTAAGCGGCAGTCGATGTTGCCGCCAACCTGTGCATGTATCCATGCAGTGTTGTTTACGTAGCTTTACTGGTTATGAATAATGTGTGATTGTGTGTGCATGGCGATGACCGGTGTGAGCCAGTGCACTTGTTATGCTCTTGAAGCATACTGCTCATGTAATGGGCAAGTTTTACATGAATGATGTGTGATGTATGTAATCGCTTTACGTGGTATGTGTGGTGCGTTGGCACCCGTAACACTCTTGGAGTGCGTTGTCCATGTGTTGGACATGTGGTTTGTGTGGTAGACGTGTGGTACACCAACCAGGGTGTAATATACACATGTTGTTTACGTGGTTTGAGTGTGTGTATACTACACACTTTGTTGTTAAGTAATTCTTATGATTTGTCATAATAACTGGGCAGTGAGGTTCCTGTGTGAGCCTAGCCATGACTTTGTGGTGTTTGGGCAGTGAAGGTCTATACCAACCTAGCCTTGGTTCGTTGTGGTCTTTCGAATAATATTATATTGATTTATGTGTTAAGTGGTGTGTGTTGCCACGGAGGTCATGAGATGACCAATGATAGGCCAAATATGATTGGTTATCGTGATTTATATATATGTTAGTGTGAGTTAGCTTGGAGGTCACAAGATGACCAATGAAAGGCAAGATTGTGGTTTAGTTATGTGTTGGTGTGGGATAGCTTTGAGGTCACATGGTGACCGATGTTAAGCTAATCCTAACACATGAATATTGTGAATTATAAGTAAAGGCTATATATGTAAATATTGTGGTTTGTGCTAGGCGAGTGTGGTGGTCCGGCGCCTATTCCGGAATGCCTCTCTAGTCGGGTACCCCAGGTTCTTTGTGAGCCAGGCACGTGTGTTTGTTGTGCTCGGGGTTTTGTCCCGGTACAGTGTGGTACCGTTGAGGTCTGTATCGTCTTCCTGGACACCCTCACTCCTGAGCTTGAGTTGTACGTCCGGCTGAGGGAAAGACGGCAGTGGGACAGCGACTTCCCAGAGTTTGTTCTTTGTCGCTTGTAGCGCGCTCGTAGTTGGGGGTACGGACACCAGTAGTCGACACTGGTCCCCAGCTAGTCCTGTTTTCCAGTGCCTCAGTTTAGAGTGCTCCGGCCAGAGACTCTAGAGGTGCCAGGCATGGCCTGCAGTTGTGTGTCTGCAGGTGTGGTGTTGGTTGGTCTCCACAGTTGTTTGACTTCTTCCTTGTGGAGCGGCAGTTGGACCTTTCGTCCGTGACTGCGAGGCTGAGAGGTAGTTCTTGTGTTGTGTTGTCCGGGTTGGATATTGGCCTGATCAGCCAGTAGTCCGTTCCCGTGTGGTGGCGTCGTTTCCTTCCGACTCGTGCTTTGCCTGTTCTGGCTGTAGTTGACTCGTGCTTTGCTACTTGTCGTGGTTTGTGAGTTTGCAACTCGTGGTCAAGGTTTGACCAGTTCGAGGTGTGCCTTGGTGTTGGCACAGTTGTGACTGAGTTGTGGTTGTGTGACTTGCCGGTTGAGGCTTTACCTGTAATGTTGTGCCTAACTGATAGCATAATATAATTGTGGTCCAGTATGGTGTTTACCACCTTCCTGTACCCTTTGTTCGAGTGTTGTGTTGTGGTACCTCAGAGTAGCAGGTACCTGTTCCCTTCGTGGGTTACTGTGTAGTCTTGTGGTGGTACATTGTGTACCAACTTTATTAGGTTCTCGTGTGTTGTGGAGGTCTTGTGGTTTGACCTGCCACTTGTTGTATCTTAACTGTTTTAAGTAGATTTTTGTTTATATTTTATTATGGATTAGTTTGTGATTATTAATCTTGTTACCTTTGTGGGTATTTTGCCGATGAGGCTTGTGGCCTAGGCATATTGTGGTTTAGTAGAGCTGTGCTCCGTGGAGGCCGTGTGAGACCTTCCACTTGTTAAGTTTTACTCTTCTTGAGCATGGTTCCGTTTATAGTTTTAGTATGTGCCATTTATGTGTGACACTTGACGTAGTGTGGTTTTGGGGTTTAATGGACTAGAACTTGGTTGGCTGTCCTAATACCCTCGTGCTTGAGGTTTGCCTGTGAAGCTTGCAGCTTAGGCAGTGACCTACCTGTGTGGCTTATAGTTTAGGCACCCGTTGTTGTAGCAGTTGCCAGTGAGACCCTTGGGGTTGAGTAGTATTGTGGTCTCGGTGTTGTTTTGGGTAGCCCCTACTGAGCCAGTGACTTGTTGAGGCTCACTCCCCTACAGTTCTTTTCAGGGCTTGCCGTGTGTTTGGCTTGCAACGGCGTTGTGTCAGACTTGTACCACCAGCAGTAGTTTAGTAGTTAGTGTTGTGTGAGCTTCTGCTCCCTCGGGGTATGCCCCAGGTAGTTGTACTCTTTTAATTGGACATGTATTAATGTAATGGGACAGTTGTACAAATAATGTAATAGATATAAGCACATGTACTTTCTTGTGTCTTATATTCTTGTGGTTTGTCTTTTTATACTCTTACTGGACTCGTGTGTGAGATATCCCTTGCGACACTTCGGTGCGTTCGCGGGAGGCGGATCTGGATATGGAGCCTTAATGGGCATAAATACCCCGGTCCGTCACAAGAGGTGTCCGTATGCGATCGCATCCACGGCCCGCGACCACGCTCCCGGAGAGGAATTTTACGCCGGACCAGAAATTTCCTAATGTGACCTTTTACAGACTGGGTCGAAGTGTCGATTCCTAATTGGGGCCTCGCGGGCGATTTCGACCCCCGGGCGAACAGATATCCACGTCCGATCGAATGGTACGGCTCTCGGTGTACTATAACACACGCTCTGGGGCGGAATTTTGGCCCCGGAACGGAATTCCATGAAACTAGCACCCTGTCGACCGTCTCGGAGTGCCGATTCCGAATTGTGGTCACATAAGCGATTGTGATGCCCGGGCGGAAAGTTATGCCCAGTTCTTTGGCTGAAGGGGTGGGAATAAACTAGAGGGGGTGACTATATCGGCGATGTTCGAGCACCCATATCAATGACTTCGGGTGGAGATCTCGCGAAGAGTTGCACACGACTTCCGATCGCCGTGACAGGTCGGCTCTGTGTGTGGGATCGGCCAGCGATTCGCTGAATCGAGGGAGTCGCTACTACCAGAAAACCTTGGAATGGGGGAGATCGTCGGCTAGAATCGTAATTTCGGAGGGCGAAACGGTGGTGTTTGGACCCCGAAATGACGTCTTTTCGCCTTAGGATATAAGGGGGTGTTGGGCGTCTCTGAGTGCCGATTCCAAATTATGGTCTTATAAGCGATTCCGATAACGCGCGGAAAGTTATCCCCGTTTGAGCAAAGAGGTGTCCGTATGCGATAGCATCGACGGCCCGCGACCACGCTCCTGAAGAGGAATTTTACGCCGGACCGGAAATCTCTGAATGCGACCTTTTATCGACCGGTCGAAGTGCCGATTCTGAATTGGGGCCTCGCGGGCGGTTCCGACCCCCGGGCGAATAGATATCTGCGTCCGATCGAATGGTACGACTGTCGGTGTACTATAACACACGCTCCGGGGCGGAATTTCGGCCCCTGAACAGAATTCCGGGAAACTAGCGCCCTGTCGACCGTATCGGAGTGACGATTCCGAATTGTGGCCACATAAGCGATTCTGATGCCCGGACGGATAGTTATGCCCAGTTCTTTGGCTGAAGGGGTGGGAATAAACTAGAGGGCGTGACTATATCGGCGATGTTTGAGCACCCATATCAACGACCTGGGGTGGAGATCTCGCGACGTGTTGAACACGACTTCCGATCGCCATGACAGGTTGGCTCCGGGTGTTGGATCCGCCAGAAATTCGCGTAATCGAGGGAGTCGCTACTGCAAGAAAACTTTGGAATGGGGCAGATCGTCGGATATAATCACAATTTCGGAGTGCGAAACGATGGTTTTTGGACCTCTAAGCGATGTCTTATCGCCATGGGCAGCAAGGGGGCGTCGGGCGTCTCTGAGTGCCGATTCCGAATTGTGGTCTTATAAGCGATTTCGATAACCGAGCGGAAAGTTATCCCTGTTTGAGCGAAGAGGTGTTCGTATGTGATCGCATCGATGGCCCGCGACCACGCTCCCGGAGAGTAATTTTACACCAGACCAAAAATCTCCGAATGCGACCTTTTATCGACCGGGTCAAAGTGTCGATTCTGAATTGGGGCCTCGCGAGCGGTTCCGACCCTCGGGCGAACAGATATCCGCGTCCGATCGAACGGTACGGCTGTCGGTGTACTATAACACACGCTCGAGGCGGAATTTCGGCCCCGGAACGGAATTTAGCAAAACTACCACCCTATCGACCGTCTCGGAGTGCCGATTCCGAATTGTGGTCACATAAGCGATTCTGATGCCCGGCGGAAAGTTATGCCCAGTTCTTTGGCTGAAGGGGTGGGAATAAACTAGAGGGGGTGACTATATCGGCGATGTTCGAGCACCCATATCAACGACCTGTGGTGGAGATCTCGCGACGAGTTGAACACGACTTCCGATCGCAGTGACAGGCCGGCTCCGTATGTGGGATCCGCCAGCGATTCGCGTAATCGAGGTAGTCGCTACTGCCATAAAACCTTGGAATGGGAGAGATCGTCGGCTAGAATCGCAATCTTGGAGTGCAAAACGGTGGTTTTTGGACCCCGAAACAACGTCTTATCGCCTTAGGCCAAAAGGGGCCGTCGGGCGTCTCTGAGTGCCGATTCTGAATTGTGGTCTTATAAGCGATTCCGAAAACCGAACGGAAAATTATCCTCGTTTGAGAGAAGAGGTGTCCGTATGCGATCGCATCGACGGCCCGCGACCACGCTCCCGGAGAGGAATTTTGTGCCGGACCAGAAATTTCCTAATGCGACCTTTTACCGACCGGGTCGAAGTGTCGATTCCTAATTGGGGCCTCACGGGCGGTTCCGACCCCTGGGCGAACAGATATCCACGTCCGATCGAATGGTACGGCTGTCGGTGTACTAACACACGCTCCGGGGTGGAATTTCGGCCCCAGAACGGAATTCCGAGAAACTAGCGCCCTGTCGACCGTCTCGGAGTGCCGATTCCGAATTGTGGTCACATAAGCGATTCTGATGCATGGGTGGAAAGTTATGCCTAGTTCTTTGGCTGAAGGGGTGGGAATAACTAGAGGGGGTGATTATATCGGCGATGTTCGAGCACCCATATCAACGACTTAGGGTGGAGATCTCGCGACGAGTTGAACATGACTTCCGATCGCCATGACAGGCTGACTCCGTGTGTGGGATCCGCCAGCGATTCGCGTAATCGAGGGAGTCGCTACTGCCAGAAAACCTTCGAATGGGGGAGATCGTCGGCTAGAATCGTAATTTTGGAGGGCGAAATGGTGGTTTTTAGACCCCAAAACGACGTCTTATCGCCTTAGGCATAAGGAGGCATCGGACGTATCTGAGTGCCGATTCCGAATTGTGGTCTTATATGCGATTCCGATAACCGAGCGGAAAGTTATCCCCGTTTGAGCGAAGAGGTGTCCTTATGCGATCGCATCGACGGCCCGCGACCATGCTCCCGGAGAGGAATTTTGCGCCGCACCGGAAATCTCCGAATGTGACCTTTTATCGACCAGGTCAAAGTGCTGATTCTGAATTGGGGCCTCGCGGGCAGTTCCGACCCCCGGGCGATAAGATATCCACGTCCGATCGAATGGTACGGCCGTCCGTGTACTATAACACAAGCTCCGGGGTGGAATTTTGGCCCCGAAACGGAATTCCGCGAAACTAGCGCCCTGTCGACCGTCTCGGAGGGCCGATTTCGAATTGTGGTCACATAAGCGATTCTGATGCCCGGGCGTAAAGTTATGCCCAGTTCTTTGGCTGAAGAGGTGGGAATAAACTAGAGGGGGTGACTATATCGTCGATGTTCGAGCACCCATATAAACGACCTGAGGTGGAGATCTCGCGACGAGTTGAACACAACTTCCGATCGCCATGACAGGCCGGCTCCGTGTGTGGGATCCGCCAGTGATTCGCCTAATCGAGGGAGTCGCTACTGCCATAAAACTTTGGAATGGGGGAGATCATCGGCCAGAATCACAATTTCGGAGTGTGAAACGGTGGTTTTTGGACCCTGAAACGATGTCTTATCGCCTTGGGCAATAAGGGGGTGTCGGGCGTCTCTGAGTGCCAATCCCGAATTGTGGTCTTATAAGCGATTTTGATAACCGAGCGGAAAGTTATCCCTGTTTGAGCGAGGAGGTGTCCGTATGCGATCGCATCGACGGCCCGCGACCACGCTCCCGGACAGGAATTTTACGCAAGACTAGAAATCTCCGAATGCGACCTTTTATCGACGGGTCGAAGTGCCGATTCTGAATTGGGGCCTCGCAGGCGGTTCCGACCCCTGAACGAACAGATATCCGCGTCCGATCAAACGGTACGGTTGTCGGTGTACTATAACACAAGCTCCGGGGCGGAATTTCGGCCCCAGAATGGAATTCAGCGAAACTAGCACCCTGTCGACTGTCTCATAGTGCCGATTCCGAATTGTGGTCACATAAGTGATTCTGATACCCGGGCGGAAAGTTATGCCCAGTTCTTCAGCTGAAGGGGTGGGATAAACTAGAGGGGGTGACTATATCAGCGATGTTCGAACACCCATATCAACGACCTGGGGTGGAGATCTCGCGACGAGTTGAACACGACTTCCGATCAACGTGACAGGCCGGCCCCGTGTGTGGACTCCGCCAGCGATTCGCGTAATCGAGGGAGTCGCTACTGCCATAAAACCTTGGAATGGGGGAGATCGTCAGCTAGAATCGCAATTTCGGAGTGCGAAACGGTGGTTTTTGCACTCCGAAACGACGTCTTATCGCCTTAGGCCAAAAGGGGCCATCGGGCGTCTCTGAGTGCCGATTCCGAATTGTGGTCTGATAAGCGATTCCGAAAACCGAGCGGAAAGTTATGCACTTCGACCCGGTCGATAAAAGGTCGCATTCGGAGATTTCCAGTCCGGCGTAAAATTCCTCTCCGGGAGCGTGGTCGCGGGCCGTCGATGCGATCGCATACGGACACCTCTTCGCTCAGAGGGGGATAACTTTTCGCTCGGTTATCAGAATCACTTATAAGACCACAATTCAGAATCGGCACTCAGAGACGCCCGACGCCCCCTTATTGCCTAAGGCGATAAGACATCATTTCGGGGTCCAAAAACCACTATTTCGCCCTCCGAAATTGCGAAACTATCCACGATCTCCCCCATTCCAACATTTTCTGGCAGTAGTTTGAGAGAAGAGGTGTCCGTATGCGATCGCAACGACGGCCCGCGACCACGCTCCCAGAGAGGAATTTTGCGCCGGACCAGAAATTTCCTAATGCGACCTTTTACCGATCTGGTCGAAGTGTTGATTCCTAATTGGGGCCTCGCGGGTGGTTCCGACCCCCGGGCGAACAGATATCCGCATCCGATCGAATGGTACAGCTGTCAGCATACTATAACACACGCTCTGGGGTGGAATTTCGGCCCCGGAACGGAATTCTGCGAAACTAGCTACCTGTCGACTGTCTCAGGAGTGTCGATTCCGAATTGTGGTCCCATAAGCGATTTTGATGCCTGGGCGGAAAGTTATGCCCAGTTCTTTGGCTGAAGGGGTGGGAATAAACTAGAGGGGGTGACTATATCGACGATGTTCGAGCACCCCCGTGGAAAGCGAAATGAAGGTTTTTCGACCCCGAAACGACATCTCATGACCTGAGGCAACAAGGGGCGACGTACCAATTCGGAATCGCCACTAAGAGACGCTAGTTGACCCCTTTTCGCCTCAGACGATAAGATGTCGTTTCGGGGTTCAAAAACCTTCGTTTCACACTACAAAATTGCGATTCTGCACGACGATCTCCCTATTTCCAAGGTTTCTCGCTGTAACGTCTCCCTCGATCACGTGAATCCTGGGCAGAGCAACCACACGGAGTCGGCCTGTCACGGCGATCGAAAGTTGTGTTCAACTCGGCGCGAGAACTCCTGCCCAGGTCGATGATATGGGTGCACCAACATCGCCGATATAGTCGCCCCTTTCGGATTATTCTCACACCTTCCGTGAAAGAACTGGCCGAAACTTTCCGCCCGGGTATCGGAATCGCTTATGTGAGCACAATTCAGAATCTGCACTCCGAGACGGTCGACAGGACGTTGGTTTCATAGAATTCTGTGTCGGGCCGAAATTCTACCGCGGAGCCTGTGTACTAGTACACCGATTGTCGTACCCTATCGGTAAGACGTGGATATTTGTTCGCCCGGCGATTGAAACCGCCCGCGAGTCCCCAATCCAGAATCAGCACTTCGATCCGGTCGGCTCAAGGTCGGATTCGGAGATTTCCGGTCCGGCGCCCAAATTCCTCTCCGGGAGCGTGGTCGCAGGCTGCCGATGACATCGCATACGGACACCCCTTCGCTCAAACGGGCATAACTTTCCGCACGGTTATCGGAATAGCTTACAAGACCCCAATTCGGAATCGGCACTTAGAGACGCTTGTCGTCCCCTTATCGCCTCAGGCGATAAGGCGTCTTTTCAGGGTCGAAAAACCTTCGTTTCGCACTCTAATACTGCGATTCTGCACGACGATCCCCCCGTTTCCAAGATTTTCTCGCTGTAACATCTCCTCGATCACGTGAATCCCAGGCAGAGCAACCAGACAGAGTCAACCTGTAACGGCGATCGGAAGTTGTGTTCAACTCGGCGTGAGAACTCCTGCCCAGGTCGTTGATATGGGAGCACCAACATCGCCGATATAGTCACCCCTTCAGATTATTCTCACCCTTCCACGAAAGAACTGGCCGTAACTTTCCGCCTAGGTATCGGAATCACTTATGTGAGCACAATTCAGAATCGGCACTCTGAGACGGTCGACATGACGCTGGTATCGCAGAATTTCATGCCGATCCAAAATTCTACCACGGAGCGTGTGTACTAGTACATCAATTGTCGTACCCCTTTGGTAAGGCACGGATATTTGTTCGCCCGGTGATCGGAACCGCCTGCGAGTCCCGAATGCAAAATCAACACTTCGATCCGGTCGGCATAAGGTCGGATTCGAAGATTTTCGGTCCGGCGCCCAAATTCCTCTCCGAGAGCCTGGTCGCATGCTACTGATGCCATCGCATACGGATGCCCCTTCGCTCAAACGGGCATAACTTTCCGCTCGGTTATCGGAATCGCTTATAAGACCCCAATTCGGAATCGGCACTCAAAGACGCTCGTCGCCGCCTTATCGCCTCAAGCAATAAGACGTCGTTTTGGGGTCGAAAAACCTTCGTTTCGCACTCTAAAACTGTAATTCTGCACGACGATCTCCCCGTTTCCAAGGTTTTCTGGTTGTAACGTCTCCCTCGATCACGTGAATCCCGGGCAGAGCAACCACACGGAGTCGGCCTGTCACGGCGATCGGAAGTTGTGGTCAACTCTGCGCGAGAACTCCTGCCCAGGTCATTGATATGGGTGTACCAACATCGCCGATATAGTCATCCCTTTCGGATTATTCTTACCTTTTCCGCGAAAGAACTGGCCGTAAATTTCTGCCCGGGTATCGAAATTGCTTATGTGAGCACAATTCAGAATCGGCACTCCGAGACGGTCGATAGGATGTAGGTTTCCTAGAATTCCATGTCGGGCCGAAATTCTACCGCAGAGCGTGTGTACTAGTACACCGATTGTCGTACCCCTTTGGTAAAACGCGGATATTGTTTGCCCGGCGATCGGAACCGCCCGCGAGTCCCCAATCCGGAATCAACAATTCGATCCGGTCGGCTCAAGGTCCAATTTGGAGATTTCCAGTCCGGCGCCCAAATTCCTTTCCGGAGCGTGGTCGCAGGCTGCCGATGCCATCGCATATGGATACCCCTTCGCTCAAACGAGCATAACATTTTGCTCGGTTATCGGAATCGCTTATAAGACCCCAATTCAGAATCGGCACTCAGAGATGCTAGTTGACCCCTAATTGCCTCAGACGATAGGATGTCATTTCGGGGTCGAAAAACCTTCGTTTCGCACACCAAAACTGCGATTCTGCACGATGATCTCCTTGTTTCCAAGGTTTTCTCGTTGTAACGTCTCCCTCGATCACGTGAATCCCAGGCAGAGCAACCATACGGAGTCAGCCTATCACGGTGATCGGAAGTTGTGTTTAACTCAGTGTGAGAACTCCTGCCTAGGTCGTTGATATGGGTGCACCAACATCGCCGATATAGTCACCCCTTTCGGATTATTTTCACCCCTTCCGCAAAAGAATTGGCCGTAACTTTCCGCCTGGGTATCGGAATCACTTATGTGAGCAGAATTTTGAATCGGCACTCCGAGACGGTCGACAGGACGCTAGTTTTGCAGAATTCCATACCGGGCCGAAATTCTACCGCGGAGCGTGTGTACTAGTACACCGATTGTCGTACCGCTTCGGTAAGACGTAGATATTTGTTCGCCCGGCGATCGAAACCGCCTGCGAGTCCCCAATCTGGAATCGGCACTTCGATCTGGTCAGCACAAGCTCAGATTCGGAGATTTCTGATCCGCGCCCAAATTCCTCTCGGGAGCGAGGTCGCAGGCTGCCGATGCCAGCGCATGCAGACACCCCTTCGCTCAAACGGGCATAACTTTCCGCTCGATTATTGGAATAGCTTATAAGACCCCAATTCTGAATCGGCACTCAGAGACGCTTGTTGACCCCTTATCACCTCAGGCGATAAGATGTCCTTTTAGGATCGAAAAACCTTCGTTTCGCAATCCAATACTGCGATTCTGCACGATGATCTCCCCGTTTCCAAGATTTTCTCGCTGTAAAGTCTCCCTTGATCACGTAAATCCCAGGCAGAGCAACCACATGGCGTCGGACTGTCACGGCGATCGAAAGTTGTGTTCAACTCGGCGCGAGAACTCCTGCCCAGGTCGTTGATATGTATGCACTAACATCGCTGATATAGTCACCCCTTCATATTATTCTCACCGCTTCCGCGATAGAACTGGCTGTAACTTTCCGCCCGAGTATCGGAATCGCTTATGTGAGCACAATTCGGAATCGACAGTTCAAGACGGTCGACAGGATGATGGTTTTGTAGAATTCCGTGCTGGGCCGAAATTCTACCGCGGAGCGTGTGTACAAGTACATAGATTGTCGTACCCCATTGGTAAGATGCATATATTTGTTCGCCCAGCGATCGGAACCGCCCGCGAGTCCCCAATTCAAAATCGGCACTTCAATCCGGTCGGCTTCAGGTCGGATTCGGAGATTTCCGGTCCGGCGCCCAAATTCCTCTTCGGGAGCGTGGTCGTAGGCTGCCGATGCCATCGCATACGGACACCCTTTCGCTCAAACGGGCGTAACTTTCCGCTTCGTTATCGGAATAGCTTATAAGACCCCAATTCGGAATCGGCACTCAGAGACGCTGGTTGACCCCTTATCGCCTCTGGAGATAAGATGTCGTTTCGGGGTCGAAAAATCTTCGTTTCGCACTCTAAAACTGCGATTCTGCACGACGATCTCCCCGTTTCCAAGGTTTTCTCGGTGTAACGTCCCCCTCGATCACGTGAATCCCGGGCAGAGCAACCACACGGAGTCGGCCTATCACAGCGATCAGAAGTTGTGTTCAACTCGGCGCAAGAACTCCTACCCAGGTCGTTAATATGGGTGCGCCAACATCGCCGATATAGTCACCCCTTTCGGATTATCATCACCCCTTCCCCGAAAAAACTAGCCGTAACTTTCCACCCGAGCATCAGAATCGCTTATGTGAGCATAATTCGAAATCGGCACTCCGAGACGGTCGACAGGACGCTGGTTTTGCAGAATTCTATGCCAGGCCAAAATTCTACCGCGGAGCGTGTGTACTAGTACACTGATTGTCGTACCCCTTCGGTAAGACGAGGATATTTGTTCTCCCAGCGATCGGAACCGCCCGCGAGTACCCAATCTAGAATCGGCACTTCGACCCGGTCGGCTCAAGGTCGGATTCAGAGATTTCCAGTCCGACGCCCAAATTCCTCCCCGGAGGGTGGTCGCAGGCTGCCGATGCCAGCGCATACGGACACCCCTTCGCTCAAACGGGCATAAATTTCCACTCGGTTATCGGAATAGCTTATAAGACCCCAGTTCGGAATCGGCACTCAGAGACGCTCGTCGCCTCCTTATCGCCTCAGGCGATAAGATGTCCTTTCGGGGTCGAAAAACCTTTGTTTCTCACTCCAATACTGCAATTCTGCACAACGATCTCCCCGTTTCCAAGATTTTCTCGCTATAATGTCTCCCTCGATCACGTAATCCCAGGCAGAGCAACCACATGGAGTCGGACTGTCACGGAGATCGGAAGTTGTGTTCAACTCGGCGCGAGAACTCCTTCCCAGGTCATTGATATGTATGCACTAACATCGCTGATATAGTCACCCCTTCATATTATTCTCACCCCTTCCGCGATAGAACTGGCCGTAACTTTCCGCCGAGTATCGGAATCGCTTATGTGAGCACAATTCGGAATCGACAGTTCGAGACGGTCGACTGGATGATGGTTTCGTAGAATTTCGTGCTGGGCCGAAATTCTACCGCGGAGCGTGTGTACAAATACATCGATTGTCGTACCCCATCGGTAAGATGCATATATTTGTTCGCCCAGCGATCGGAACCGCCCGCGAGTCCCCAATTCAAAATCGGCACTTCAATCCGGTCGGCTCAAGGTCGGATTCGGAGATTTCCGGTCCGACGCCCAAACACCTACCCGGGAGGGTGGTCGCAGGCTGCCAATGCCAGCGCATACGGACACCCCTTCGCTCAAACGGGCATAACTTTCCGCTCGGTTATCGGAATAGCTTATAAGACCCCAATTCGGAATCGGCACTCAGAGACGCTCGTCGCCTCCTTATCGCCTCAGGCGATAAGATGTCCTTTCAAGGTCTAAAAAACTTCGTTTCGCACTCCAATACTGCAATTCTGCACAACGATCTCCCCGTTTCCAAGATTTTCTGGCCATAATGTCTCCCTCGATCACGTAAGTCCCAGGCAGAGCAACCACACAGAGTCGGCCTGTCACGGCGATCGGATGTGTGTTCAACTCGGCGGGAGAACTCCTGCCCAGGTCGTTGATATGGGTGCACCAACATCGTCGATATAGTCAACCCTCTCAGATTACTCTCACCCCTTCAGCGAAAGAATTGGTCGTAACTTTCCACCCAAGTATCGGAATCACTTATGCGAGCACAATTCGGAATCGACACTCCGAGACGGTCGACAGAATGCTGGTTTCGCAAAATTCTGTGTCGGGCCGAAATTCTACCGCAGAGCGTGTGTACTAGTACATCGATTGTCGTACCCCTTTGGTAAGACGTGGATATTTGTTCGCCCGGCGATCGGAACCGCCCGCGAGTCCTCAATCCGGAATTGGCACTTCGATCCGGTCGGCTCAAGGTCAGATTCGGAGATTTTCGGTCCGGCGCCCAAATTCCTCTCCGAGAGCGTGGTCGCAGGCTACTGATGCCATCGCATACGGATGTCCCTTCGCTCAAACGGGTATAACTTTCCGCTCAGTTATCGGAATCGCTTATAAGACCCCAATTTGGAATCGGCACTCAAAGACGCTCGTCGCCCCCATATCGCCTTTGGCGATAAGACATCATTTTGGGGTCGAAAAACCTTCATTTCGCACTCTAAAACTGCAATTCTGCACGACGATCTCCCCGTTTCCAAGGTTTTCTGGTTGTAACGTCTCCCTCAATCACGTGAATCCTGGGCAGAGCAACCACACGGAGTCGACCTGTCACGGTGATCGGAAGTTGTGTTCAACTCGGTGTGAGAACTCCTGCCAAGGTCGTTGATATGGGTGCACCAACATCGCCGATATAGTCACCCCTTTCGAATTATTCTTACCCCTTCTGCGAAAGAACTGGCCATAACTTTCCGCCCACGTATCGAAATCGCTTATGTGAGCGCAATTCGGGATCAGCACTCCGAGACGGTCGATAGGATGCGGGTTTCGTAGAATTCTGTGCCATGCCGAAATTCTACTACGAAGCGTGTGTACACCGATTGTCGTACCCTTTCGGTAAGACGTGGATATTTGTTCGCCTAGCGATCGGAACCGCCCGCGAGTCCTCAATCCGGAATTGGCACTTCGATCCGGTCGGCTCAAGGTCGAATTCGGAGATTTCCGGTCTGGCGCCCAAATTCCTCTCTAGGAGCGTGGTTGTAGGCTGCCGATGCCAGCGCATATGGACACCCCTTCGCTCAAACGGGCATAACTTTCGGCTCGATTATCGGAATAGCTTATAAGACCCCAATTCGGAATCGGCACTCAGAGACGCTCGTCGCCCCCTTATCGCCTTAGGCGATAAGATGTCCTTTCGGGGTCGAAAAATCTTCGTTTCGCACTCCAATACTGTGATTCTGCACGACGATCTCCCCGTTTCCAAGATTTTCTCGCTGTAACGTCTCCCTCGATCACGTAAATCTGAGGTATAGCAACCACACGGAGTTGGCCTGTCACGGCGATCGGAAGTTGTGTTCAACTTGGCGTGAAAACTCCTATCTAGGTCATTGATATGTGTGCACCAACATCGCCGATATAGTCACCCCTTTCGGATTATTCTCACCCCTTTCGCGAAAGAACTGGCCGTAACTTTCCGCCCGGGTATCGGAATCGCTTATGTAAGAACAATTCGGAATCGGCACTTCAAGACGGTCGACAGGACGGTGGTTTCATAGAATTTCGTGCCGGGCTAAAATTCTACCTCGGAGTGTGTGTACTAGTACACCGATTGCCGTACCCCTTCGGTAAGACGCGGACATTTATTCGCCCGGCGATCAGAACTGCCCGCGAGTCCCTAATCCGCAATCGGCACTTCGATCCGGTCAGCTCAAGGTTGGATTCGGAGATTTCCGGTCCGGCACCCAAATTCCTCTCCGGGAGCGTGGTCGTAGGCTGCCGATGCCATCGCATACGGACACCTCTTCGCTCAAATTGGCATAATTTTCCCCTCGATTATCGGAATAGCTTATAAGACCCCAATTCAGATCGGCACTCAGAGACGCTCATCGCCCCCTTATTGCCTCAGGCAATAAGAGTCGTTTCGTGGTGAAAATCCTTCATTTCGCACTCTAAAACTGTGAGTATGCACGACGATCTCCCCGTTTCCAAGGTTTTCTCGCTGTAACGTCTCTCTCGATCACGTGAATCCCAGGCATAACAACCACACGGAGTCGGCCTGTCACGGCAATCGGAAGTTGTGTTCAACTCGATGCGAAAACTACTGTCCGCGAGTACCCATTTCGAGATTGGAACTTCGATCCGGTCTGCTCAAGGTCGAATTCGGAGATTTCCGGTCTGACGCCCAAATCCTCTCCTCGGAGCGTGGTCGTAGGTTGCCGATGCCAGCGCATACGGACACCCATTCGCTCAAACGGGCATAACTTTCCGCTCATTATCGGAAAAGCTTATGAGATCCCAATTCAGAATCGACACTCAGACGCTCGTCGCTCCCTTATCGCCTCAGGCGACAAGATGTTTTTTCGGGGTCGAAAAACCTTCATTTCGCACTCTAAAACTGTGATTCCGCATGACGATCTCCCTGTTTCCAAGGTTTTCTCGCTGTAACGTCTCCCTCGATCACGTGAATCCCAGGCAGAGCAACCACATAGAGTCAGCCTATAACGGTGATTGGAAGTTGTGCTCAACTCGGCGCGAGAACTCCTGCCCAGGTCGTTGATATGGGAGCACCAACATCGCCGATATAGTCACCCCTTTCGGATTATTCTCACCCCTTCCGCGAAGGAACTAGCTGTAACTTTCTGCCCGGGTATCGAAATCGCTTATGTGAGCACAATTCGGAATCGGCACTCCGAGACGGTCAATAGGACGCGGGTTTCGTAGAATTCCATGTCAGGCCGAAATTCTACCGCGGAGCGTGTGTACTAGTACACCGATTGTCGTACCCCTTCGGTAAGATACAGATATTTGTTCGCCCGGCGATCGGAACCGCCTGCGAGTCCCCAATCCGGAATCGGCACTTCGATCCGGTCGGCTCAAGGTCGGATTTGGAGATTTTCAGTCTTGCGCCCAAATTCCTCTCCGGGGAGTGGTCGCAGATTGCCGATGCCAGTGCATACGGACACCCCTTCGCTCAAACCGGCATAACTTTCCGCTCGGTTATCGGAATAGCTTATAAGACCATAAATCAGAATCGGCACTCAGAGACGCTCGTCGCCCCCTTATCGTCTCAGGCGATAAGACTTCCTTTCAGGGCCGAAAAACCTTCATTTCGCACTCCAATACTGTGATTCTGCATGACGATCTCCCCGTTTCCAAGATTTTCTCTCTGTAACATCTCCCTCGATCACGTAAATCTCAGGCAGAGCAACCATACGGAGTCGGCCTGTCACCGCGATCGGAAGTTGTGTTCAACTCGGTGCGAGAACTCCTGCCCAGGTCGTTGATATGGGTGCACCAACATCGCCGATATAGTCACCCCTTTCGTATGATTCACACCCCTTCCGCGAAAGAACTGACCGTAACTTTCCGTCTGGGTATCGGAATCGTTATGTGAGAACAATTCAGAATCGGCACTCCGAGACAGTCGACAAGACGTTGGTTTCGCATAATTCCGTGTCGAGCCAAAATTCAACCGCAGAGCGTGTACTAGTACACCGATTGTCGTACCCCTTCGGTAAGACGTGGATATTTGTTCGCCCGGCGATCGAAACCGCCCGCGAGTCCCCAATCCGGAATTGGCACTTCGATCCGGTCCGCTCAAGGTCGAATTCGGAGATTTCCGGTCCAGCGCCCAAATTCCTCTCTCGGAGCGTGGTCATAGGCTGCCGATGCCAGCGCATGCCGACACCCCTTCGCTCAAACGGGCAAAATTTCCGCTCAATTATCGGAATAGCTTATAAGATCCCAATTCGGAATCAGCACTCAGAGACACTCGTTGCTCCCTTATCGCCTCAGGCGATAAGATGTCCTTTCGGGGTCAAAAAACCTTCGTTTCGCACTCTAAAACTGCGATTCCGCACGACGATCTCCCTATTTCCAAGGTTTTCTCACTGTAACGTCTCCCTCGATCACGAGAATCCTGGGCAGAGCAACAACACAGAGTTGGCCTGTCACGGCGATCAGAAGTTGTGTTCAACTCTGCGCGAGAACTCCTGCCCAGGTCGTTGATATGGGTGCACCAACATCGCCGATATAGTCACCCCATTCGAATTATTCTTACCCCTTCCGCGAAAGAACTGGCCGTAACTTTCCGCCCGGGTATCGAAATCGCTTATGTGAGCACAATTCGGAATCGACATTCCGAGACGGTCGATAGGACGCGGGTTTCGTAGAATTCCATGCAGGCCGAAATTCTACCGTGGAGCGTGTGTACTAGTACACTGATTGTCGTACCCCTTCGGCAATACGCGAATATTTGTTCGCCCCGTGATCGGAACCGCCCGCTAGTCCCTAATGCGGAATTGGCGCTTCGATCCGGTCGGCTCAAGGTTAGATTCGGAGATCTCGGCTCCGGCGTCCAAATTCTCCTCTAGGAGCGTGGTCGTAGGCTGCCGATGTCAGCGCATACGGACACCCTTTCGCTCAAATGTGCATAACTTTTCGCTCGATTATCGGAATAGCTTATAAGACCCCAATTCGGAATCGGCACTCAGAGACGCTCGTCGCCCCCTTATCGCCTCAAGAGATAAGATGTCCTTTCGGGGTTGAAAAACCTTCGTTTCACAATCCAATACTGTGATTCTGCACGACGATCTCCCCGTTTCCAAGATTTTCTCGTTGTAACGTCTCCCTTGATCACGTAAATCCCAGCAGACCAACCATACGGAGTCACCCTGTCACGGCGATTGGAAGTTATGTTCAACTCGGCGCGAGAACTCCTGCCCAGGTTGTTGATATGTGTGTACCAACATCGCCGATATAGTCACCCCTTTCGGATTATTCTCATCCCTTCCGCGAAAGAATTGACCGTAAATTTCCGCCCGGGTATCGGAATCGCTTATGTGAGCACAATTTGGAATCGGCACTTCGAGACGATCGACAGGACGCTGGTTTCGCAGAATTTTGTGTCGGGCCAAAATTCTACCTCGGAGTGTGTAGTACACCGATTGTCGTACCCCTTCGGTAAGAGCAGATATTTGTTCGCCCGACGATCGGAACTGCCCGCGAGTCCCCAATCCGGAATCAGCACGTCGATCCAGTCGGCTCAAGGTCGGATTCAGAGATTTTCGCTCCGGCGCCCAAATTCCTCTCCGGGAGCGTGGTTGCAGGCTGTCGATGCCAGCGCATACGACACCCCTTCGCTCAAACGGGCATAACTTTTTTCTCGATTATCGGAATAGCTTATGAGACCCCGATTCGGAATCGGCACTCAGATTCGCTCGTCGCCCCCTTATCACCTCAAACAATAAGATGTCCTTTCGAGGTCGAAAAACCTTCGTTTCACACTCCAATACTGTAATTATGCACGACGATCTCCTCGTTTCTAAGATTTTCTCGCTGTAACGTCTCGCTCGATTACGTAATTCCTAGAAGAGCAACCACACGGAGTCGGCCTGTCACAGCGATCAGAAGTTGTGTTCAACTCGGAGCGAAAACTCCTGCCCTGGTCGTTGATATGTGTGTACCAACATCGCCGATATAGTCACCCCTTTCGAATTATTCTCACCCCTTCCGCGAAAGAACTAGCCATAACTTTCCGCCTGGGTAACGGAATCGCTTATGTGAGCATAATTCGGAATCGGCACTTTGAGACGGTCGAGAGGACGCTGGTTTCGCAGAATTCCGTGCCGGGCTAAAAATCTACCTCGGAGTGTGTGTACTAGTACACCGATTGTCGTACCCCTTCGGTAAGATGCGGATATTTGTTCGCCCGTCGATCGGAACCGCCCGCGAGTCCCCAATCCAGAATCGGCACTTCGATCCGGTCGGCTCAAGGTCCAATTCAGAGATTTCCGGTCCGACGCCCAAATTCCTCTCCGGGAGCGTGGTCGCAGGCTGCCGATGCCAGCGCATACGGACACCCCTTCGCTCAAACCGGCATAACTTTCCGCTCGGTTATCGGAATAGCTTATAAGACCCCAATTCGGAATCGGCACTCAGAGACGCTCGTTTCGGGGTCGATAAGACTTCCTTTCGGGGTCGAAAAACCTTCGTTTCGCACTCCAATACTGTGATTCTGCACAGCAATCTCCCCATTTCCAAGATTTTCTAGGTGTAACGTCTCCCTCGATCACATAAATCTCAGGCAGAGCAACCATACGGAGTCGTCCTGTCACGGCGATCGGAAGTTGTGTTCAACTCGGCGCGAGAACTCCTTCCCAGGTCATTGATATGGGTGCACCAACATCGCCGATATAGTCACCCCTTTCGTATTATTCTCACCCCTTCCGCGAAAGATCTGACCGTAACTTTCCGTCTGGGTATCGGAATCGCTTATGTGAGAACAATTCGGAATCGGCACTCCGAGACCGTCGACAGGACGCTGGTTTTGCAAAATTCCGTGCTGGGCCAAAATTCAACCGCGGAGCGTGTGTACTAGTACACTGATTGTCATACCCCTTTGGTAAGACGCGGATATTTTTCGCCCGGCGATCGGAACCGCCTGCGAGTCCTCAATCCGGAATCGGCACGTCGATCCAATCGGCTCAAGGTCAGATTCGGAGATTTCCCTCCGGCGTCCAAATTCCTCTCCGGAGCGTGGTTGCATGATGCAGATGCCAGCGCATACGGACACCCCTTCGCTCAAACGGACATAAATTTCCGCTCGATTATCGGAATAGCTTATAAGACCCCAATTCGGAATCGGCACTAAGAGACGCTCGTCGCCCCCTTATCGCCTCAGACGATAAGATGTCCTTTCAGGGTCGAAAAACCTTCATTTCACACTCTAATACGGCGATTATGCACGATGATATCACGTTTCCAAGATTTTCTCGCTGTAATGTCTCCCTCGATCATGTAAATCTCAGGCAGAGCAACCACACGCAGTCGACCTGTCACAGTGATCGGAAGTTGTACAACTCGGTGCGAGAACTCCTGTCCAGGTCGTTGATATGTGTGTACCAACATCGCCGATATAGTCACCCCTTTCGGATTATTCTCACCCCTTCCGCGAAAGAACTAGCCGTAACTTTCCGTCCGGGTAACGAAATCGCTTATGTAAGCACAATTCGGAATCGGCACTTTGAGACGATCGACAGGACACTGGTTTCATAGAATTCCGTGCCGGGCTAAAATTCTACCTCAGAGTGTGTACTAGTACACTGATTGTCGTACCCCTTCGGTAAGACGCGGATATTTGTTCGCCCGACGATCGGAATCGCCCGCGAGTCCCCAATCCGGAATCGGCACTTCGATCCGGTCGGCTCAAGGTCCAATTCGGAGATTACCGGTCCGGCGCCAAAATTCCTCTCCGGGAGCGTGGTTGCAGGCTGCCGATGCCAGCGCATACAGACACTCCTTCGCTCAAATCGGCATAACTTTCCGCTCGGTTATCGGAATAGCTTATAAGACCACAATTCGGAATTGGCATTCAGAGACGCTCATCGTCCCCTTATCGCCTCAGGCGATAAGACTTCCTTTCGGGGTCGAAAAACCTTCGTTTCGCACTCCAATACTGTGATTCTGCACAACGATTTCCCCGTTTCCAAGATTTTCTCGCTATAACATCTCCCTCGATCACGTAAATCCCAGGCAGAGCAACCACACGGAATCGGCCTGTCTCGGCAATCAAAAGTTGTGTTCAACTCGACGCGAAAACTCCTGCCCAGGTCGTTGATATGGGTGCACCAACATCGCCGATATAGTCACCCCTTTCGTATTATTCTCACCCCTTCCGCAAAAGAACTGACCGTAACTTTCCGTCTGGGTATCGAAATCGCTTATGTGAAACAATTCGGAATCGGCACTCCAAGACGGTCGACAGGACGCTGGTTTCGCAGAATTCTGTGTCGGGCCAAAATTCTACCGCGGAGCGTGTGTACTAGTACCCTGATTATCATAACCCTTCGGAAAGACGCGGATATTTGTTCGCCGCCGACGATCGAAACTGCCCGCGAGTCCCTAATCCGGAATCGGCACTTCGATCCGGTTAGCACAAGGTCGTATTCGGAGATTTCCGGTCCGACGCCCAAATTCCTCTCCGGAGCGTGGTCGTAGGCTGCCGATGCCATCGCATACGGACACCCCTTCGCTCAAACCGGCATAATTTTCTGCTCGGTTATCGGAATAGCTTATAAGACCCCAATTCGGAATCGGCACACAGAGACGCTCGTCGCCCCCTTATCGCCTCAGGCAATAAGACATCATTTCATGGTGAAAAAACCTTCGTTTCGCACTCCAGAACTTCGATTATGCACGACGATCTCCCCGTTTCCAAGGTTTTCTCGCTGTAACGTTTCCCTCGATCATGTGAATCCAGGGCACAGTAACCACACGGAGTCGGCCTGTCACGGCAATCGAGTTGTGTTCAACTCGACGTGGGAACTCCTGCCAAGGTCGTTGATATGGGTGCACCAATATCTCTGATATAGTTATCTCTTTCGGATTATTCTCACCCCTTCCGTGAAAGAACTGGCCGTAACTTCCGCCCGGTATCAGAATCGCTTACGTCAGCACAATTTGGAATCGACTCTCCGAGACGGTCGACAGGACGCTGGTTTGGCAGAATTCCATGCCGAGCCGAAATTCTACCGCGGAGCGTGTGTAGTAGTACACCGATTGTCGTACCCCTTCGGTAAGACGTGGATATTTGTTCGCCCGGCGATCGGAACCGCCTGCGAGTCCCTAATCCAGAATTGGCACTTCGATCCGGTCGGCTCAAGGTCGAACTCGATGATTTTCGGTCCGACGCTCAAATTCCTCTCTCGGAGCGTGGTCATAGGCTACCGATGCCAGTGCATACGGATACCCCTTCGCTCAAACGGGCATAACTTTTAACTCGATTATCGAAATAGCTTATAAGATCTCAATTCGAAATCGGCGCTCAGAGACGCTCGTCGCCCCCTTATCGCCTCAGGCGATAAGATGTCCTTTGGGGGTCAAAAAACCTTCGTTTCGCACTCTAAAACTGCGATTCTGCACGACAATCTCCCTGTTTCCAAGGTTTTCCTCGCTGTAACGTCTCCCTCGATCACGTGAATCTTTGGTAGAGCAACCACACGGAGTAGGCCTGTCACGGCGTTCGGAAGTTGTGTTCAACTCAGTGCGAGAACTCCTGCCCAGGTCGTTGATATGGGTGGACCAACATCACCGATATAGTCACCCCTTTTGGATTATTCTTACCCCTTCCGTGAAAGAACTGGCCGTAACTTTCCGCCCGGGTATCGAAATCGCTTATGTGAGTACAATTCGGAATCAGCACTCCGAGAGGGTCGATAGGATGTGGGTTTCGTAGAATTCCGTGCTGGGCCAAAATTCTACCGCGGAGCCTGTGTACTAGTACACCGATTGTCGTACCCCTTCGGTAAGACGCGGATATTTGTTCGCCCGACGATCGGAACCGCCCGCATGTCCCTAATGTGGAATTGGCACTTCGATCTGGTCGGCTAAAGGTCGGATTCGGAGATTTCCGCTCCGGCGCCCAAGTTCCTCTCTGGGAGCGTGGTCGTAAGCTGCCGATGCCAGCGCATACGGACACCCCTTCGCTCAACTGGGCATAACTTTTCGCTCGATTATCGAAATATCTTATAAGACCCTAATTCGAAATCGGCACTCAGAGACGCTCGTCACCCCCTTATTGCCACAGGCGATAAGATGTCCTATCGGGGTAGAAAAACCTTCGTTTCGTACTCCAATACTGTGATTCTGCACGACGATCTCCCCATTTCCAAGATTTTCTTGTTGTAACGTCTCCCTCGATCATGTAAATCCCAAGCAGAGCAACCACACGGAGTCGGCCTGTCACGGCGATCGGAAGTTGTGTTCAACTCGGCGCAAGAACTCCTTCCCAGGTCGTTGATATGTGTGTACCAACATCGCCGATATAGTCACCCCTTTCGGATTATTCTCATCCCTTCCGCGAAAGAATTGGCCGTAACTTTCCGCCCGAGTATCGAAATCGCTTATGTGAGCACAATTCGGAATCGGCACTTCGAGACGGTCGACAGGACGATGGTTTCGCAGATTATGTGTCGGGCAAAAATTCTACCTCGGAGTGTGTGTACTAGTACATCGATTGTCGTAGCAATTCGGTAACATGCAGATATTTGTTCGCCCGGCTATCGGAACCACCCGCGAGTCCCCAATCCAGAATCGGCACGTCGATCCAATCGGCTCAAGGTCAGATTCGGAGATTTCTGCTCTGGCGCCCAAATTCCTCTCCGGGAGCGTGGTTGCAGGCTGCCGATGCCAGGGCATACGGACACCCCTTCGCTTAAACGGGCATAACTTTCCGCTCGATTATTGGAATAGTTTATAAGACCCTAATTCGGAATCGGCACTCAGAGATGCTCGTCGCCCCCTTATCACCTCAGACGATAAGATGTCCTTCAGGGTTGAAAAACCTTCGTTTCGCACTCTAGTACTGCGATTATGCACGACGATCTCCCCGTTTCTAAGATTTTCTCATTGTAACGTCTCCCCCGATCACGTAAATCCTAGGCAGAGAAACCACACGGAGTCATCCTGTCACGACGATCGGAAGTTGTGTTCAACTCGGCGCGAGAAATCCTACCCAGGTCGTTGATATCTGTGTACCAACATCGCCGATATAGTCACCCCTTTCGGATTATTCTCATCCCTTCCGCGAAAGAATTGGCCGTAACTTTCCGCCCGGATATCGGAATCGCTTATGTGAGCACAATTCGGAATCGGCACTCCAAGACGGTCGACAGGACACTGGTTTCGCAGAATTCCATGTCGGGCCAAAATTCAACTGCGGAGCATGTGTACTAGTACACTGATTGTCATAACCCTTCGGTAAGACGTGGATATTTATTTGCCCAGCGATCGGAACTGCCCGTGAGTCCCCAATCCGAAATCGGCACTTCGATTCAGTCAGCACAAGGTCGTATTCGGAGATTTCCGGTTTGGCGCCCAAATTCCTCTCCGGGAGCGTGGTCGTAGGCGGCCGATGTCATCGCATACGGACACCCCTTCGCTCAAACGGGCATAATTTTCCGCTCTGTTATCGGAATAGCTTATAAGACCCCAATTCGGAATCAGCACACAGAGACGCTCGTCGCCCCCTTATCGTCTCAGGCAATAAGACGTCATTTCATGGTGAAAAAACCTTCATTTCGCACTCCAGAACTTCAATTATGCACGACGATCTCCCCGTTTCCAAGGTTTTCTCGCTGTAACGTTTCCCTCAATCTCGTGAATCCTGGGCACAGCAACCACACGGAGTCGGCCTGTCACGGTAATCGGAAGTTGTGTTCAACTCGACGCGAGAACTCCTGCCAAGGTCGTTGATATGGGTGCATCAATATCTCCGATATAGTCATCCCTTTCGGATTATTCTCACCCCTTCCGCGAAAGAACTGGCCGTAACTTTTTGCCCGGGTATCAGAATCGCTTATGTCAGCACAATTTGGAATCGGCACTCTGAGACGGTCGACAGGACGCTGGTTTCCCAGAATTCCATGCCGGCCCAAAATTCTACTACGGAACATGTGTACTAGTACACCGATTGTCGTACCCCTTCGGAAAGACGTGGATATTTGTTCGCCCGGCGATCGGAACCGCCCGCGAGTCCCTATCCGGAATTGGCACTTCGATCCGATCGGCTCAATGTCGAATTCGGAGATTTTCGGTCCGGCGCCCAAATTCCTGTCTCGGAGCGTGGTCGTAGGCTGCCGATGCCAGCGCATACGGACACCCCTTCGCTCAAACGGGCATAACTTTCTGCTCGATTATCGAAATAGCTTATAAGATCTCAATTCGGAATCGGCCCTCAGAGACGCTCATCGCCCCCTTATCGCCTCAGGCGATAAGATGTCCTTTCGGGGTCGAAAAACCTTTGTTTCGCACTCTAAAACTGTGATTCTGCACGACGATCTCCCTATTTCTAAGGTTTTCTCGCTGTAACGTCTCCCTCGATCACGTGAATCCCGGAAGAGCAACCACACGGAGTCGGCCTGTCACGACGATCGGAAGTTGTGTTCAACTCGGTGCGAGAACTCCTGCCCAGGTCATTGATATGGGTGCACAAACATCACCGACATAGTCACCCCTTTCGGATTATTCTTACCCCTTCCGCGAAAGAACTGGCCGTAACTTTCCGCCCGGGTATCGAAATCGCTTATGTGAGCACAATTCGGAATCGGCACTCCGAGAGGGTCGATAGGACGTAGCTTTCGTAGAATTCCATGCCGGGCCAAAATTCTACTGCGGAGCGTGTGTACTAGTACACCGATTGTCGTACCCCTTCGGTAAGACGCGGATATTTGTTCGCCCGGCGATCGGAACTGCCCGCGTGTCCCTAATGCAGAATTGGCACTTCGATCCGGTCGACTCAAGGTCGGATTCGGAGATTTTCGCTTAGGTGGCAAAATTTCTCTCTGGGAGCGTGGTCGTAGGCTGTCGATGTCAACGCATACGAACACCCCTTCGCTCAAATGGGCATAACTTTCCGCTCGATTATCGGAATATCTTATAAGACCCCAATTCGGAATCGGCACTCAGAGACGCTCGTTGCCCCCTTATTGCCTCAGGCGATAAGATGTCCTTTCGGGGTCGAATAATCTTCGTTTTGCACTCCAATACTGTGATTCTGCATGACGATCTCCTCGTTTCCAAGATTTTCTCATTGTAACGTCTCCCTCGATCACGTAAATCCCAAGCAGAGCAACCACATGGAGTCGGCCTGTCATGGTGATCGAAAGTTGTGTTCAACTCGGCGCGAAAACTCCTGCCCAGGTCGTTGATATGTGTGTACCAACATCGCCGATATAGTCACCCCTTTCGGATTATTCTCATCCCTTCCGCGAAAGAATTGGTCGTAACTTTCCGCCCGGGTATCGGAATCGCTTATGTGAGCACAATTCGGAATCGGCACTTCGAAACGGTCGACAGGACGCTGGTTTCATAGAATTTTGTGCCAGGCCAAAATTCTACCTCGGAGTGTGTGTACTAGTACACCGATTGTCGTACCAATTCGGTAAGATGCGGATATTTGTTCGTCTGGCTATCGGACCGCCTGCGAGTCCCCAATCCGGAATCGGCACGTCGATCCAGTCGGCTTAAGTTCGGATTCGGAGATTTCCGCTCTGGCGTCCAAATTCCTCTCCGAGAGCGTGGTTGCAGGGCACTCAGAGACGCTCATCGCCCCCTTATCGCCTCAGACGATAAGATGTCCTTTTAGGGTCGAAAAACCTTCGTTTTGCACTCCAGTACTGCGATTATGCACGACGATCTCCCCATTTCCAAGATTTTCTCGTTGTAACGTCTCCCCCGATCACATAAATCACAGGCAGAAAAACCACACGGAGTCGTCCTGTCACGACGATCGGAAGTTGTGTTCAACTCGGCGTGAGAACTCCTACCCAGGTCGTTGATATGTGTGTACCAACATCGCCGATATAGTCACCCCTTTCGGATTATTCTCATCTCTTCCGCGAAAGAATTGACCGTAACTTTCCGCCCGGGTATCGGAATCGCTTATGTGAGCACATTCGGATCGGCACTCCGAGACGGTCGACAAGACGCTGGTTTCGTAGAATTCTGTACTGAACCGAAATTCTACCGCGGAGCGTGTGTACTAGTACACCGATTGTCGTACCCCTTCGGTAAGATGTGGATATTTGTTCGCCCAGCGATCGGAACCGCCTGCGAGTACCCAATCCAGAATCGGCACTTCGATCCGGTCGGCTCAAGGTCAGATTCGGAGATTTTCGGTCCGGCGCCCAAATTCCTCTCCGGGAGCGTGGTTGTAGGCTGCCGATGCCAACATCAAAATCGCTTATGTGAGTACAATTCGAAATCGGCACTCCGAGATGGTCGACAGGACACTGGTTTCACAGAATTCCGTGCTGGGCCGAAATTCTACCGCGGAGCGTGTGTACTAGTACACTAATCCTCGTACCCCTTCGGTAAGATGCGGATATTTGTTCGCCCAGCGATAAGAACCGCCCGCGACTCTCCAATTTGGAATCGGCACTTCGATCCGGTCAGCACAAGGTCGAATTAGGAGATTTCTGGTCCGGCGCCCAAATTCCTCTTCGGGAGCGTGGTCGTAGGCTGTCGATGCCATTGCATACGGACACCCCTTCGCTCAAACGGGCATAATGTTTCGCTCGGTTATCGGAATAGCTTATAAGACCCCAATTCGGAATCAGCACTCAGAGACGCTCGTCGCCCACTTATCGCCTCAGGCGATTAGACGTCATTTCGGGGTCAAAAAACCTTCGTTTCACACTCCAAAACTACAATTATGTACGACGATCTCCCTGTTTCCAAGGTTTTCTACTATAACGTCTCCCTCGATCACGTGAATCCCAGGCAGGGCAACCACACGGAGTCGGCCTGTTACGGCAATCGGAAGTTGTGTTCAGCCCGACGCGAGAACTCCTGCCCAGGTCGTTGATATGGGTGCACCAACATTGCCGATATAGTCACCGCTTTCGGATTATTCTCATCCCTTCCGCAAAAGAATTGGTCGTAACTTTCCGCCCGGGTATCCGAATCGCTTATGTGAGCACAATTCGGAATCGGCACTCCGAGACGGTCGACAGGACACTAGTTTCGTAGAATTCCATGCCGGGCCAAAATTCTACCGCAGAACGTGTGTACTAGTACACCGATTGTCGTACCCCTTCAGTAAGACGTGGATATTTGTTCGCCCAGTGATCGGAACCGCCCGCGAGTACCCAATCCAGAATCGGCACTTCGATCCGATCGGCTCAAGGTCAAATTCGGAGATTTCCGGTCCGGTGCCCAAATTCCTCTCCAGGAGCGTGGTTCTAGGCTGCCGATGCAACCGCATATGGACACCCCTTCGCTCCAAGGGGCATAATTTTCCGCTCGGTTGTCAGAATAGCTTATAAGACCACAATTCGGAATCGGCACTCAGACACACTCGTCGTCATTTCAAGGTCGAAAAACCTTCGTTTCGCACTCCAAAACTGTGATTCTGCACGACGATCTCCCTGTTTCCAAGGTTTTCTCGCTGTAACGTCTCCCTCGATCACGTGAATCCCGGGCAGAGCAACCACACAGAGTCTGCCTATCACGGCGATCGGAAGTTGTGTTCAACTCGGCGCGAGAACTCCTGCCCAGGTCGTTGATATGGGTGCACCAACATCGCCAATATAGTCACCCCTTTTGGATTATTCTCACCCCTTCCGCGAAAGAACTGGCCGTAACTTTCTGCCCAGTTATCAAAATCGCTTATGTGAGCATAATTCAGAATCGGTACTCTGAGACGGTCGACAGGACGCTAGTTTCGCAGAATTCCGTGCCGGGCCAAAATTCAACCACGGAGCGCGTGTACTAGTACACCGATTATAGTACCCCTTCGGTAAGACACGGATATTTGTTCGTCCGGCGATCGGATCCGCTCGCGAGTCCCCAATCCGGAATCGACACTTCGATCCGGTCGGCACATGGTCGGATTCGGAGATTTCCGGTCCAGCGCCCAAATTCCTCTCCGAGAGCGTGGTCGCAGGCTACCGATGCCATCGCATACGGACAACCCTTCGCTCGAACAGGCGTAACTTTCCGCTCGGTTATCAGAATCGCTTATAAGACCCCAATTCGGAATCGACACTCAGAGACGCTCGTCACCCCCTTATCGCCTCAGGCGATAAGATGTCGTTTTAGGGTTGAAAAACCTTTGTTTCGCACTCCAAAACTGGGATTCTGCACTACGATCTCCCCGTTTCCAAGGTTTTCTCGTTGTAACGTCTCCCTCGATCACGTGAATCCCGGGCACAGCAACCACACGGAGTCGGCCTGTCACGGCAATCGGAAGTTGTGTTCAACTCGGCACGAGAACTCCTGCCCAGGTCGTTGATATGGGTGCACCAACATCGCCGATATAGTCACCCCTTCGTATTATTCTCACCCCTTCCGCGAAAGAACTGGCTGTAACTTTCCGTCTGGGTATCGGAATCGCTTATGTGAGAACAATTCTGAATCGACACTCCGAGACGGTCGACAAGACGCTAGTTTTACAGAATTCCATGCCAGGCCAAATTCAACCGCGGAGCGTGTGTTAGTGTACACTGATTGTCATACCCCTTCGGTAAGATGCAGATATTTCTTCGCACGGCGATCGAAACCGCCCGCGAGTCCCCAATCTAGAATCGGCACTTCGATCCGATCAGCACAAGGTCGTATTCGGAGATTTCCGGTCTGGCGCCCAAATTCCTCTCCGGGAGCGTGGTCGTAGGCTGCCGATGCCATCGCATACGGACACCCCTTCGCTCAAACGGGCATAATTTTCCGCTCAGTTATCGGAATAGCTTATAAGATCCCAATTCGGAATCGGCACACAGAGACGCTCGTCGCCCCCTTATCGCCTCAGGCAATAAGACGTCATTTCATGGTGAAAAAACCTTCGTTTCGCACTCCAGAACTTCGATTATGCACGATGATCTCCCTGTTTCCATGGTTTTCTCGCTGTAACGTCTCCCTCGATCATGTGAATCCTGGGCACAGAAACCACACAGAGTCGGCCTGTCACGGTAATCGGAAGTTGTGTTCAACTCGACGCGAGAACTCCTGCCTAGGTCGTTGATATGGGTGCACCAATATCGCCGATATAGTCATCCCTTTCGGATTATACTCACCCTTCCGCGAAAGAACTGGCTGTAACTTTCTGCCCAGGTATCAAAATCGCTTATGTCAGCACAATTTGGAATCGGCACTCTGAGACGGTCACAGGACGTTGGTTTCGCAGAATTCCATGCCGGGCTGAAATTCTACCGCGGAGCGTGTGTACTAGTACACCGATTGTCGTACCCCTTTGGTAAGACGTGGATATTTGTTCGCCCGGTGATTGGAACCGCCCGCGAGTCCATAATCCGGAATTGGCACTTCGATCCGGTTGGCTCAAGGTCGAATTCGGAGATTTTCGGTCCGGCGCCAAAATTCCTCTCTCGGAGCGTGGTCGTAGGCTGCTGATGCCAGCGCATACGGACACCCCTTCGCTCAAACGGGCATAACTTTCCGCTCAATTATCGTAATAGCTTATAGGATCCCAATTCGGAATCGGCACTTATACACGCTCGTCGCCCCCTTATCGTCTCAGGCGATAATATGTCCTTTCGGGGTCGAAAAACCTTCGTTTCGCACTCTAAAACTGCAATTCTGCACAATGATATCCCTGTTTCCAAGGTTTTCTCGCTGTAACGTCTCCCTCGATCGCGTGAATCCCGGACAGAGCAACCACACGGAGTCGGCCTGTCACGGAGATCGGAAGTTGTGTTCAACTCGGTGCGAGAACTCCTGCCCAGGTCGTTGATATGGGTGCACCAACATCACCGATATAGTCACCCCTTTCGGATTATTCTTACCCCTTCCGCGAAAGAACTGGCCGTAACTTTCCGCCCGGTATCGAAATCGCTTATGTGAGCACAATTCGGAATCGCACTCCAAGATGGTCGATAGGACGTGGGTTTCATAGAATTCCGTGCCGGGCCAAAATTCTACCGCGGAGCGTGTGTACTAGTACACCGATTGTCGTACCCCTTCGGTAAGACGCGGATATTTGTTCGCCCGGCGATCGGAACCGCCCGTGTAGTATCCCGGAATATCTATTAATTAAAAATTACAGATAAATTGAAATTTTATCAATTAATAAATTCAACCAGTTAAAAAGGTGCGCATTGTTATCACATGCATATAAACCCATATAAAAATTCCGTAAAAATAATAATTATATTTTAAATAATATTCTCTAATGACCCATCATTAAATTTGGGCACATAAAAATTATTTAGATCATGTTTAAGAATTTATGCGACTTATTAGCATAATTAGGAATAAGTCGGAAAACCCATTATTTTATGAGTGAAAGTGGATTATAAATTAAAATAAACATGTGGGTAGACTTTAAATAATATGGGATGATAGCCCATTATGATATTGGACCAATGGACAATCCTTGCTCATGAATAAATTCTCTAATAAAAGGATAATTAAAAATCTAATAAGTAAAGTAAGAACGTGGGATGTACAATTTAGCTCACACGAGTTATTGGGCCAAGAGTAAGAGCCCAAATGAAGAAGATTATAAATACTGGCATAAATAATATTGAATTGAATTAAGAATTGAAATTACTTGAATAAGTGTGATAAAGATTTAATTAGAATAAATAGAAATTGAATGAAATAAAAGAAATGTAATGAATAACCCATTAAGCTAAATTAGTAGTGGGTTAAATAAATGGTCCAAACCAAATAAATTGGGCCCAATAGGATGAAGCCCATCTTGGGAGGAGATGTAATTAAGTGAAATTCGTACCTAATTAATTAGTAAATAGTAAAAGGCTAAGATAACACTAAATAAGTCATGTTTTTCTCAAATAAGAGTCTCTAACCCATCCTAACCCCATTGGCCACGAAATTAGGCCTCTCCCTTACCCAATTAGATAGATATAGCAAGAAAAATAGGTGATAATTATGAAAATTCGTAATTAAATGAGGAGGAAAGAGTTTTAGGTGATTTAGAACTCTACAAGCCATAAAAACACCCCCCATTCGACCCTAGCAACCCATAGAACGTGGCTGAGCATTAGGAGACGAAGAGGAGGCGATTTTTGGACGAGGAGCTTGGAGGAGAAGGCTGGAGTTCGGACTTCATCATATTTTCGTCATCAAACTAGGGCTTTCTTACTCCACGAAAAAGATAGGCAATCTCTCAAGCAAAAATCGTGTAAAAATTATCCTAGGTAGCCTTCATGGGTTGTATTTCACTCATCCATTTAGGCGAATTTATTCGTGAAACCTTGCTATTATCATGAACCGAAATCCTATGTTTTCTCTAATTCCCAACATGTATTTGCTCTCATGCCATGATAAATTCTCATATATACTGCATCTTATTATCTTTCAACACCCATTGTCTTGCTCGATTTCAATCTCCCATGAGGGAGAATTAAATCTTTGAATCCCTATATGTTGCTTGTACCCGACTCTTCAAGTTTACCTATAAACTCCGTACATACTTGATCCCATACCATGAGAAAATTCTCTAAAATACTACTTCGTGTTACCTTTCGAACGCCCCTAGTTTCGTAATTTTTCATTATGTATTCATCTCTGATTAATTCATTGAACCCTAACTATGCCTGATTAGGTCGTCAGAATGTAACATGGTCAAAGCATGGTTAAATCTTGTCTAATTTCAAATTAATCGTTTATGCTGATAGATATATGTGTCTACTTTCATTTGAAATTGGATTCGTAATTTTTGGATCATTATACAATTTTATATTGAATTTAGAAGAGCCCTGTGTCATCCAGTATCAACCCTAAAAAAAAGGGAAAAACCCGGACCGTCCCTGATATCGCGGCGGCGCGATACGCCGCGATAACAGGAGGGTCGCGGTCGACCGCCAGGTCGCGTCTTGAACGCGGCAGGCCTCGCCACCGCGTTCCCTTCCCGGTCCGAGCCAGGCCGGCCGGTCTGCGGATCGCGCCCGAGCCACCCGTCACGACTTAAATCGCGACGGGTAGGTCCGCCGCGATTTGGAGACTTCGGTCAGAACATGAAATTGCTCTCATGCCCTTGTCAATTAAGCTATATGACTCAAGTTTAACCCTAATCATGCACTATTTTGAACAGTAACAATTTGATTATTTCTATTTGTTAATAATCGCATGAAATATATTATTTAAAAGTCAATTGCACAACCTATCTTATTCTCAAGATTTCATACACTTACACACACTTAACCATCATGTTGCCATTAAACCTTAGTAAATTACTCAATAATGTATCTGGTAATTAAGTGAAACTAATTATCTAATTTCCCTATTATTTTAAATGACACATGTCTTCATTTTATTCGCGTGATTTGTACACCGTTATCGCATCCCTCTGCCTTCGAGCACTCGAGGCACGACGGACCCGTTTCCTACATACTTTCTCTTGACTTGGACTACCTCTCCATTGGGAATACTCTCGACTGGGCCAGGGACTCCTTAACAAGGCCTCCGTAAGTCTTCTTGGCTTTGGCGCACGTCCTTAGCCGACGAGCTGGTTGTACCTTTAAATCCCGTTACACTCTTAGGGATCAGTACGATCCAAACGGCCTTAGTGAGATCTCTCTTATCTTGAGTTCACACCGGACCACCTGGCTCGTGTACACAGCACGGCTAGTGGGGCGGAAGTGACTTCTACCAGACTGCCGGTACCTGACCTGGTGTTGTGCAACTATTACTATCGTGGTTTAACATTGTTTTATGTTTATACCTCTATCTCATCTACTATCCTTGTACTCTCATCTATTCACGTTTACTCTACTATCTCGTCTATTCATCTAGTACTCTCTTGAGACTCTTGAGCGGTTGTGGCTCCTATTACTTGTACGATACATGACTGTCTAGCGCCATAATATGGGTCCAGTGACCCTACTAACTCGAATGCATAATTGTGCAGGGCACGGAGAGTGTCTGAGGGGCTCCAATCTAGTCCTGGGGGCAGAGAGTCACCCGAAAATACCTGCAGGGACTATTGACGGTGTTCTGCATTGCACCGGTTCTGATTGACTATACTAACTTGGCTAGACATCTAATTGTTTGACTATTAGTCTGAGGAGTTCAGACATATTGTACTATCGTTAAACGGCTACTGTCCCAAAGTGACTATTGTCGTACTCGACTAGTGAACTGTGGTGCAACCATACACGTTATCTCATTACATGTTATCTCGTTACACGCCACCTTGATACAAGCTATCCTATTACATGTCATTTTGATACACGCTATCTTGTTATACACTATCTTGTTACATGCTATCTCGTTATGTTGTCATCCTAATTTTACAATACTCTTGAGAAATGTATTATCGTTCACTTGTTATCTTATACTATTACTCTCTTGACTATACATGATCGTTCTCTCTAGTTAACCTGCGTTACAAGACATTAATCACTTAAAGCTTGCTTGTTTACACGAGATATTAAGTCCTACTGAGCGTTATCGCTCACCCTTCGTTATTTGTCATTGTGTTTTCAGGTAAGTCAAGTGATGACCTTACACACATCAATAGGATTGAACTGGAGTGATGAGCGTCCTGAAGTCATAGCGATGGAATGTCCTTAGTACCTTAGAGTCTAGTTAGATATTTGCTTTAGATTTCTTTTCCAATGTAATAATGTCATTGAGCCCTATGTTTTGACTCTGAATTAGTGGTTGTAATAGTTTAGAAGAAATATCAATAAAATGATGAGTTTTAATTACAATTATTGTTCATTAGTTGCTCTGATATTTGTGAATGTATGCACAATTTACATTATCATACATGTTGTTCATGCCTCCCCGATTTATTCCGCTGCTAAATTGGCGGGGCATGACAGCCCGCGTGTCCCTAATGCAGAATTGGCACTTCGATCCGGTCGGCTCAAGGTCAGATTTGGATATTTCCGCTCCGGCGCCAAATTCCTCTCTGAGAGCGTGGTCGTAGGCTGCCGATGCTAGTGCATACGGACACCCCTTCGCTCAAATGGGCATAACTTTTCGCTCGATTATCGGAATAGCTTATAAGACCCCAATTCGGAATCGTCACTCAGAGACGCTCGTCGCCCCTTATCGCCTAAGGCGATAAGAAGTCCTTTCGGGGTCGAAAAACCTTCGTTTCGCACTCCAATACTGTGATTCTGCACGACGATCTCCCCGTTTCTAAGATTTTCTCATTGTAACGTCTCCCTCAATCACGTAAATCCCAGGCAGAGCAACCACACGAAGTCGGCCTGTCACGGCGATCGGAAGTTGTGTTCAACTCGGTGCGAGAACTCCTGCCCAAGTCGTTGATATGTGTGTACCAACATCGCCGCTATAGTCACCCCTTTTGGATTATTCTCATCCCTTCCGCGAAAGAATTGGCCGTAACTTTCCGCCCGGGTATCGGAATCGCTTATGTGAGCACAATTCGGAATCGGCACTTCGAGACGGTCGACAAGACGCTGGTTTCGCAGAATTCTATGTCGGGCAAAAATTCTACCTCAGAGTGTGTGTACTAGTACACCGATTGTCGTACCCCTTCGGTAAGACGTGGATATTTGTTCGCCCGGCGATCCGAACCGCCTGCGAGTCCCCAATCTAGAATCGGCACGTCGATCTACTCGGCTCAAGGTCGGATTCGGAGATTTCCGGTCCGGCGCCCAAATTCCTCTCCGGGAGCATGGTTGTAGGCTGCCGATGCCAGCGCATACAGACACCCCTTCGCTCAAATGGGCATAACTTTCCGCTCGATTATCAGAATAGCATATAAGACCCCAATTCGGAATTGGCACTCAGAGACGCTCGTCGCCCCCTTATTGCCTCAGACAATAAGATGTCCTTTCGGGGTCGAAAAACCTTCATTTCGCACTCCAATACTGCGATTATGCACGACGATCTCCCCGTTTCCAAGATTTTATCACTGTACATCTCCCTCGATCACGTAAATCTCAGGCAGAGAAACCATACAGAGTCGGCCTATCACGGCGATCGTAAGTTGTGTTCAACTCGGTGCGAGAACTCCTGCCCAGGTTATTGATATGTGTGTACCAATATCACCGATATAGTCACCCCTTTCGGGTTATTCTCATCCCTTCTGTGAAAGAATTGGCCGTAACTTTCTGCCGGGGTATCGGAATCGCTTATGTGAGCACAATTCGAAATCGGCACTCCGAGACGGTCAACAGGACGTTGGTTTCGTAGAATTCCGTGCCGGGCCGAAATTCTACCGTGGAGCGTGTGTACTAGTACACCGATTGTCGTACCCCTTCGGTAAGACGTGGATATTTAATCGCCAGCGATCGGAACCGCCCGCGAGTACCAATGCAGAATCGGCACTTCGATCCGATCAGCACAAGGTCGTATTCGGAGATTTCCGGTCCGGCGCCCAAATTCCTCTCCGGGAGCGTGGTCGTAGGCTGCCGATGCCATCGCATACGGATACCCCTTCGCTCAAACGGGCATAATTTTCCACTCAATTATTGGAATAGCTTATAAGACCACAATTCGGAATCGGCACTCAGACACGCTCGTCGCCGTTTCAAGGTCGAAAAACCTTCGTTTCACACTCCAAAACTGTGATTTTGCACGACGATCTCCCCGTTTCCAAGGTTTTCTCGCTGTAATGTCTCCCTCAATCACGTGAATCTCGGGCAGAGCAACCACACAGAGTCAGCCTATCACGGCGATCAGAAGTTGTGTTCAACTCGACGCGAGAACTCCTGCCCAGGTCGTTGATATGGGTGCACCAACATCGCCGATATAGTCACCCCTTTCTGATTATTCTCACCCCTTCCGCGAAAGAACTGGCCGTAACTTTCTGCCCGGTTATCGGAATCGCTTATGTGAGCATAATTCAGAATCGGCACTCCGAGACGGTCGACAGGACGCTGGTTTCGCAGAATTCCGTGCCGGGCCGAAATTCAACTGCGGAGCGCATGTACTAGTACACCGATTGTAGTACCCCTTCGGTAAGACCCGAATATTTGTTTGTCCGGCGATCAGAACCGCCCGCGAGTCCCCAATCCGGAATCGGCACTTCGATCTGGTAGGCACATGGTCGGATTCGGAGATTTTCGGTCCGGCGCCCAAATTCCTCTTCGAGAGCGTGGTCGCAGGCTACCGATGCCATCGCATACGGACAACCCTTCGCTCAAATGGGCATAACTTTCCGCTCGGTTATCGAAATCGCTTATAAGACCCCAATTCGGAATCGACACTCAAAGACTCTCGTCGCCCCTTATCGCCCAGGCAATAAGACATCGTTTCAGGGTTGAAAAACCTTTGTTTCGCACTCCAAAACTGAGATTCTGCACTACGATCTCCCCGTTTCCAAGGTTTTCTCATTGTAACGTCTCCCTCGATCATGTGAATCCCGGGCACAGCAACCACACGGAGACGGCCTGTCACGACAATCGGAAGTTGTGTTCAACTCGGCATGAGAACTCCTGCCCAGGTCGTTGATATGGGTGCACCAACATCACCGATATAGTCATCCCTTTCGGATTATTCTCACCCCTTCCGCGAAAAAACTGGCCGTAACTTTCCGCCCGGGTATCGAAATCGTTTATGTGAGCACAATTTGGAATCGACACTCCGAGACGGTCGACAGGACTCTGGTTTCACAGAATTCTGTGCCAGGCCGAAATTCCACCGCGGAGCGTGAGTACTAGTACACTGATTGTCGTACCCCTTCGGTAAGATGTGGATATTTGTTCGCCCGGCGATCGGAACCGCCCGCGAGTCCCCAATCCGGAATTGGCACTTCGATCTGGTCGGCTCAAGGTCAGATTCGGAGATTTCTGGTCCGGCGCCAAAATTCCTCTCTGGGAGCATGGTCGTAGGCTGCCGATGCCAGCGCATACGGACACCCCTTCGCTCAAACGGGCATAACTTTCCGCTCGATTATCGGAATACCTTATAAGACCCCAATTCGGAATCGTCACTCAGAGACGCTCGTCTATCCCTTATCGCCTCAGGTAAATGGATAGGGCTTGAATAGGGATTTTTAACTTTCCCTGGTGGGGATAGCAATAGAATGTACTAGTAGGGATGGACATGATAAGATGTCCTTTCGGGGTCGAAAAACCTTCGTTTCGCACTCCAATACTGCGATTCTGCACAACGATCTCCCCGTTTCCAACATTTACTCGATGTAATGTCTCCCTCGATCACGTAAATCCTAGGCAGAGGAACCACACGGAGTCGGCCTGTCACGACGATCGGAACTTGTGTTCAACTCGGCGCGAAAACTGCTGCCCAGGTCGTTGATATGTGTGCCCCAACATCGCCGATATAGTCACCCCTTTCGGATTATTCTCACCCCTTCCGCGAAAGTATTGGCCATAACTTTCCGCCTGAGTATTGAAATTGCTTATGTAAGCACAATTCGGAATTGGCACTCTGAGACGGTCGATCGGACGTGGGTTTCGTAGAATTTCGTGCTGGGCTGAAATTCTACCGCGGAGCGTGTGCACTAGTACACCGATTGTCGTACCCCTTCGGTAACACGTGATATTTTTTCGCCCGGCGATCGGAACCGCCTGCAAGTCCCCAATCCCGAATCGGCAATTCGATTCGGTCGGCACATGGTAGGATTCGGAGATTTCCGGTTCGGCGCCTAAATTCCTCTTCGAGAGTGTGGTCGCAGGCTACCAATGCCATCGCATACGGACACCCCTTCGCTCAAACGGGCATAACATTCTGCTCCGTTATCGGAATTGCTTATAAGACCCCAATTTGAAATCGGCACTCAGAGACGCTGGTTGACACCTTATCGTCTCAGGCGATAAGATGTCGTTTCGGGGTCGAAAAACCTTCATTTCGAACTCCAAAACTGCGATTCTGCACGACGATCTCCCCATTTTCAAGGTTTTCTCACTGTAGCGTCTCCTTCGATCACGTGAATCCCGGGCAGAGCAACCACACGGAGTTGCCCGTCATGGTGATCGGATGTTGTGTTCAACTCGCCGCGAGAACTCCTGCCGAGGTCGTTGATAGGGGTGCACCAACATCGCCGATATAGTCACCCTTTTCGCATTATTCTCACCCCTTCTCCGAAAGAACTAACTGCCTTAACTTTCTGCCCGGGTATCGGAATCGCTTATGTGAGCACAATTCGGAATCGGCACTCCGAGACGGTCGACAGGACGCTGATTTTGCATAATTCCGTGCCAGGCCAAAATTCTACTACGGAGCGTGTGTACTAGTACACTGATTGTCATACCCCTTCGGTAAGACGCGGATATTTGTTCGCCCGCGATCGGAACCGCCCGCGAGTCCCCAATTCGGATTCGGCACTTCGATCTGGTCGACACAAGGTCAGATTCGGAGATTTTTGGTTCGGCGCCCAAATTCCTCTCCGGGAGCGTGGTCGCAGGTTGCCGATGCCATCCTATACGGACACCCATTCGCTCAAATGAGCATAACTTTCCGCTCGGTTATCGGAATAGCTTATAAGACCCCAATACAGAATCAGCACTCAGAGAAGCTCGTTGCCCCGATAAGATGTCGTTTCAGGGTCGAAAAACCTTCATTCGCACTCCAAAACTGCGATTCTGCACGACGATCTCTCCCGTTTCCAAGGTTTTCTCGCTGTAACGTCTCCCTCGATCACGTGAATCATGGGCAAACCAACCACACGGAGTCGGCCTGTCACGGCGATCGGAAGTAGTGTTCAACTCGTTGTGAGAACACCTGCCCTTGTCGTTGATATGGGTGCACCAACATCGCCGATATAGTCACCCCTTTCGGATTTTTCTCACCCGTTTCGCGAAAGAACTGGCCATAACTTTCAGCCGGGTATCGGAATCTTATGTGAGCACAATTCAGAATCGGCACTCTGAGACGGTCGACAGGACGTTGGTTTTACAGAATTCCATGCCGGGCCGAAATTCTACCGTGGAGCGTGTGTACTAGTACACCGATTGTCGTACCCTTTCGGTAAGACGCGAATATTTGTTCGCTCGGCGATCGGAGCCGCCCGCGAGTGTCCAATCCAGAATCAGCACTTCGATCTGGTAGGCACAATGTTGGATTCAGAGATTTTTTATCCGGCGCCAAAATTCCACTCCGGGAGAGTGGTCGCGGGCTGCCGATGCCATCGCATACACACCCCTTCACTCAACGGGCATAACTTTTCGCTCGGTTATCGGAATCGCTTATATGACCCCAATTCGGAATCGGCACTCAGAGATGCTGGTTGACCCCTTATCGCCTTAGGAGATAAGATGTCATTTCGGGGTCGAAAAATCTTCGTTTCGCATTCTAAATCTACAATTTTGCACGACGATCTCCCCGTTTCCAAGGTTTTCTCGTTGTAACGTCTCCCTCGATCACGTGAATCCCGGGCAGAGCAACCACACGGAGTCGGCCTGTCACGGCGATCGAAAGTTGTGCTCAACTCGGCGCGAGAACTCCTGCCTAGGTCATTGATATGGGTGCACCAACATCGCGGATATAGTCACCCCTTTTGGATATTCTCACCTCTTCCGCGAAAGAACAGGCCGTAAGTTTCTGCCCGGGTATCGGAATTGCTTATGTGACCACATTCGGAATCAACACTCCAGGACGGTCGACAGGACGCTGGTTTCGCAGAATTAGGTGTCGGGCCGAAATTCTACCGCGAGCGTGTAACTAGTACACCGATTGTCGTACCCCATCGGTAAGACGCGGATATTTGTTCACACTCGATCGGAACCGCCTATGAGTCTCCAATCCGGAATCGGCACTTCAATCCGGTCGGCACAAGGTCGGATTCGGAGATTTCTGGTCCGGCGCCCAAATTCCTCTCCGGGAGCGTGGTCGCAGGCTATCGATGCCATCGCATACGGACACCCCTTCGCTCAAACAAACATACTATCCGCTCGGTTATCGGAATCGCTTATAAGACCCCAATTCGGAATCGGCACTCAGAGACGCTCGTCGCCCCCTTATCGCCTAAGGCGATAAGTCGTCGTTTCGGGGTCGAAAAACCTTCGATTCGCACTCCAAAACTGCGATTCTACACGACGATCTCCCCTTTTCAAGGTTTTATCGCTGTAACGTCTCCCTCGATCACGTGAATCCCGGGCAGAGCAACCACACGGCGATCGGAAATTGTGTTCAACTCGACGCAAGACCTCCTACCCAGGTCATTGATATGGATGCACCAACATCGCCGATTTAGTAACCCCTGTCGGATTATTCTCACCCCTTCCGCGAAAGAATTGGCCGTAACTTTTCGCCCGGGTATCGGAATCGCTTATGTGAGCACAATTCAGAATTGGCACTCCGAGACGGTCGACAGGATGCTGGTTTAATAGAATTTTGTGTTGGGCCGAAATTCTAACCGGGAGCATGTGTCTAGTATACCAATTGTCGTACCCCTTCGATAAGATGCTGATATTTGTTCGCCCAGTGATCGGAACTGCCCGCGAATCCCCAATCCGGAATCGACACTTTGATCCGGTCGGCTCAAGGTTGGATTCGGAGATTTCCTATCTGGCGCCCAAATTCCTCTCTGGGAACGTGGTCGTAGGCTGCTGATGCCATCGCATACGGACACCCATTCGCTCAAACGGGCATAATTTTACGCTCGGTTATCGGAATAGCTTATAAGACCCCAATTAGGAATCGGCACTTAGAGATGCTCGTCGCCGTTTCGGGGTCGAAAAACCTTCAATTCGCACTCCAAATGTGATTCTGCACGACGATCTCCCCGTTTCCAAGATTTTCTCGTTGTAACATCTCCCTCGATCACGTGAATCTCGGGCAGAGCAACCCACGGAGTCATGCTGTCATAGCGATCGAAAGTTGTGTTCAACATGGCGCGAGTACTCCTACCAGGTCGTTGATATGGGCGCACCAACATCGCCGATATAGTCACCCCTTTCGGATTATTCTCACCCCTTCCGCGAAAGAACTGGCCGTAACTTCCGCCCGGGTATCAGAATCGCTTATGTGAGCACAATTGGGAATCGACACTCCGAAATGGTCGACACGACGTTGGTTTCGCAGAATTCCGTGCCGAGCCGAAATTCTACCTCGGAGAGTGTGTACTAGTACACCGATTGTCAAACCCCTACGGTAAGAAGCGGATATTTGTTCGCCCCGCGATCGGAACTGCCCGCGAGTCACCAATTCGGAATCGGCACTTCGATCTGGTCGGCACATGGTCAGATTCGGAGATTTCTCCGATACTGCGCCCAAATTCCTTTCCGGGAGCATGGTCACAGGATGTCGATGCCATCACATACGGACACCCCTTCGCTCCACGGGCATAACTTTTCGCTCGTTTATCAGAATCGCTCATAAGACCCCAATTCGAAATCGGCAGTCAGAGACGCTGGTTGACACCTTATCGTCTCAGGCGATAAGACGTCGGTTCGGGGTCAAAAAACCTTCGTTTCGCACTCCAAAATTGTGAGTCTGCACGATGTTCTCCCCGTTTCGAAGGTTTTCTCGTTGTAACGTCTCCCTCGATCACGTGAATCCCGGGTAGAGCAACCACACGGAGTCGGCCTGTCACGGCGATCGGATGTTGTGTTCAACTCGGCGTGAGAACTCCTACCCAGGTCGTTGATATGATGTACCAATATCTCCGATATAGTCACCACGTTCAGATTATTCTCACCCCTTCCCGAATGAACTGGTTGTAACTTTCCGCCCGGGGATCGAAATCGCTTATGTGAGCACAAATCGGAATCGGCACTCCGAGTCGGTCGACAGGACGCTGGTTTCGCAGAATTCCGTGCGGGTCAAAATTCTACTGCGGAGCGTGTGTACTAATACACCGATTGTTGTACCCCTACGGTAAAACGCAAATATTTGTTCGCCCAGCGATCGGAACCACCCGCAAGTCCCCAATTCGGATTGGCACTTCGATCCGGTCAACATAATGTCAGATTCGGAGATTTTTGGTCCGGTGACCAAATTCCTCTCCGGAAGCGTGGTCGCAGGTTGCCAATGCCATCACATACGGACACCTCTTCGCTCAAACGGGCATAACTTTTCGCTCGGTTATCGGAATCGCTTATAAGACCCCAATTCGGAATCGGCACTCAGAATCGCTCGTCGCCCCTTAATGCCTCTGGCGATAAGACAATCGTTTCGGGGTAGAAAAACTTTCATTTTGCACTCCAAACTGTGATTCTGCACGACGATCTCCCTATTTCCAAGGTTTTCTCGTTGTAACGTCTCCCTCGATCACGTGAATCCTGGGCAGAGCAACTACACGGAGTCGGCATGTCACGGCAATCGGAAGTAGTGTTCAACTCGGTGTGAGAACTCCTACCCAGTCGTTGATATGGGTGCACCAACATCGCCGATACAGTCACCCCTTCGGATTATTCACACCCCTTCCGCGATAGAACTGGCCGTAAATTCCGCCCAGGTATCGGAATCGTTTATGTGAGCACAATTCGGAGTCGGCACTCCGAGACGTCGACAGGGCACTAGTTCACAGAATTCCGTGCTGGGCCGAATTCTATCGCGGAGCGTGTGTACTAGTACACCGATTGTCGTACCCTTTCGGTAAGACGTAGATATGTTTCGCTCGGCGATCGGAACCGCCCGCAAGTCCCCAATCTAGAATCGACACTTCCATCCGATAGGCACAAGGTCAAATTCGGAGATTTCTAATCCGGCGCCCAAATTCCTCTCTGGGAGCGTGGTCGCAGGCTGCCGATGCCATCGCATACGGACACCCCTTCGCTCAAACAGACATAACTTTCGCTCAGTTATCGGAATCACTTATAAGACCCCAATTCGGAATCGGCACTCAGAGATGCTGGTTGACCCCTTATCGCCCCAGGTGATAAGATGTCGTTTCTGGGTCGAAAAATATTCGTTTCGCACTCCAAAACTGCAATTCTGTACGACGATCTCCCCGTTTCCAGGTTTTCCTCTCGTTGTAACGTCTTCCTCGATCACGTGAATCCCGGCAGAGCAACCACACGGAGTCGGCCTATCATGGCGATCGGAAGTGTGTTCAACTCGGCGCGAGAACTCTTGCACAGGTCGTTGATATGGGTGCACCAACATCGCCGATATAGTCACCCCTTTCGGATTATTCTCACCCCTTCCGCGAAAGAACGGTCGTAACTTTCCGCCCGGGTATCGGAATCGCTTATGTGAGCACAATTCGGAATCGGCACTCCGAGACGGTCGACAGGACGCTGATTTTGTAGAATTTCGTGTCGTGCCGAAATTCTACCGCGGAGCATGTGTACTTTACACCAATTGTCGTACCCCTTCAGTAGACGCGGATATTTGTTCGTCCGACGATCGGACCCGCCTGCGAGTCCCTAATCCGGAATCGGCACTTCGATCCGGTCGGCACAAGGTCAGATTCAGATATTTCCGGTCCAGTGCCCAAATTCATCTCCGGGAGCGTGGTCGCAGGCTACCGATGCCATCGTATACGGACACCCCCCTTCGCTCAAACGGACATAACTTTCCGCTCGGTTATCGGAATCGCTTATAAGACCCCAATTCGGAATCAGCACTCAGAGACGTCCGTCGCCTCTTATCTCCTAAGGCGATAAGACGTCGCTTCGGGGTCAAAAAAAACCTTGATTCGCACTCCAAAACTGTGATTCTTCACGACGATCTCCCCGTTTCAAGGTTTTCTCGCGTAACGTCTCCCTCGATCACGTGAATCCTGGGCAGAGCAACCACACGGAGTCGGCCTATCACGGCGATCAAAAGTTGTGTTCAACTCGGTGCGAGAACTCCTGCCCAGGTCATTGATATGGGTGCACCAACATCGCCGATATAGTCACCCTTTTGGAATATTCTCACCCCTTCCCGAAAGAACTGGCCGTAACTTTCCGCCCGGGTATCGAAATCGCTTATGTGAGCACAATTCAGAATCGACACTCTGAGACGGTCGACAGATGCTAGTTTTGCAGAATTTTGTGCCGGGCCGAAATTCTACTGCGGAGCGTGTGCACTAGTACACTGATTGTCATACCCCTTCGGTAAGACGTGGATATTTGTTCGCCCGTCGATCGAAACCGCCTGCGAGTCCCCAATCCAGAATCGCCACTTCGATCCGGTCGGCAGATGGTCGGATTCGGAGATTTTCGGTTCGGCGCCCAAATTCCTCTCTGAGAGCGTGGTCGCAGGCTACCGATGCCATCGCATACGGACACCCCTTCGCTCAAACAGGCATAACTTTTCGCTCGGTTATCGGAATCGCTTATAAGATCCCAATTCGGAATCGGCACTCAGAGACGCTTGTCGCCCCCTTATCACCTCCGGCGATAAAACGTCGTTTCAGAGTCGAAAACCTTCGTTTCACACTCCAAAACTGGGATTCTGCATGACGATCTCCCCATTTCCAAGGTTTTCTCGTTGTAACGTCTCCCTCGATCATGTGAATCCCGGGCAGTGACCACACGGAGTCGGCCTGTCACGGCGATCAGAGGTTGTGTTCAACTCGACGCGAGAACTCCTGCCCAGGTCGTTGATATGGATGCACCAACATCGCTGATATAGTCACCCCTTTCGTATTATTCTCACCCCTTCCACGAAAGAATTAGCCGTAACTTTCCGACCGGGTATCGGAATCGCTTATGTGAGCACAATTCCGAATCGGCACTCCGAGACGGTCGACAGGATGCTGGTTTTGTAGAATTCCGTGCCGGGCCTCAGGTGATAACATGTCATTTCAGAGTCGAAAACCTTCGTTTCGCACACCAAAACTGAGACGTCTTGGTGCAGTGCTTATGTAGCATGGCAAAGTGATAGCCTTATGCGTGCAGCAATTGAAGCCGGCAAAGAGAATTACCCCACTCATGATTTGGAATTGGCAGCAGTTGTGTTTGCCTTGAAAATGTGGAGGCATTATCTGTATGGCGAGAGATTTGAGATCTTTACATATCATAAAAGTTTGAAGTATATTTTCTCGTAGAAAGATTGAATCTTCGCCAGCGTAGATGGATTGAATATTTGAAGGATTATGATTTCAGTTTGGCTACCATCCGGGTAAGGCCAATATTGTAGCAGATGCCTTGAGCAGAAAGGCAATGTAAGTTTGATGATTAAAGAATGGAAATTGTATGAGGAGGTAGTGGAGAACTCCTTATATGTGCCCAGTAGTCAACGACGGGCAGTACTAGCTGCTAGTGCTGTAGAGCCGTCTTTATATTGGCAGATGTTGAAGCTCAGAGAGCAGATGTAAATTTAGCTGAAATTGTAAAAATGGAAGGAGTTACTATTGATGATAATTGTGTGGTTAGGCTCGGGGCAGGTTGTTTGTTCCAGCAGAGAGAGAAGTGAAGCAGCAAGTGTTGGAAGAGGCTCATAAATCTAGGTACACTATTCATCCCGGTAGTACTAAAATGTACCATGATTTAAGAAAGTATTTCTGGTGGCCTCATATGAAAAAGGAAATAGCAGAATTTGTTGCAAGATGTGCTATCTGTCAGCAGATTAAAGCAGAGCACCAGAAGCCTGGAGATTTGTTGCAACCATTGCCTATTCCACAGTGGAAATGGGATGATATTGCTATGGACTTTGTGGCAGGGGTTTACCAATCGAGTTCCGGGCATAATGGAATATGGGTATTTGTTGACAGATTAACCAAGGTGTGCAGATTAGTGGCAGTAAGTATGTCTTGGACAGTGGACAGATTAGCAAATATTTATGTTGAAAAGATTGTTCCACTGCATGGTATCCGAAGACTATTGTGTCTGATAGAGATCCAAGATTTACTTCTGGTTTTTGGAGAAGTCTAGAAAGAGTAATTGGCACTGAGCTGAGGTATAGCTCCACTTATCATCCCCAGACAGATAGTCAGACAGAGAGGACTATCCAGACAATGAAGATATGTTGCGAGCTTGTTGTTTAGTTTGGAAGGTAGCTAGGAGCATCATTTGGGAATGGTTGAGTTTGCCTATAATAATAGTTATCATACCATCTTGGGATGGCACCGTATGAAGCTTTATATGGAAGGCCCTGTAGAACCCCATTGAACTGGCATGAAGTGGAGAAAGGCAGTTAGTGGGTCCTGAATTGATTCAGCAAACCACTGAAGTAGTGAAGCTTATTAAAGAAAAATTGCCAGGCCTCAAAGCAAGCAAAAGAGTTATGCAGATAACCGGAGGAGACCACTTCAGTTTGAGGTGGGAGACTTGTTTTCTTGAGAGTTTCCCCGAGTAAAGTTATTATGAGATTTGCAAGACTGGAAAGTTGAGTCCAAGATATGTGGGACCCTTTCAAGTGTTAGAGAGAATTGGGGAAACAGCTTATAGGCTGAATTGCCAGCAGATTTTGCGGATGTTCATGATATATTTCATGTTTCTATGTTGAGAAAGTGTATTGAAGATCCAGCTCAAATAATCAGATATCAAGGTGGTGACCTGAGGCCGGATATGACTATGCTAGAATACCCGGTGCAGATCACAGATCGAAAGATAAAGAAGCTGAGAAATAAAGAAATTGAGCTTGTTAAAGTGAGATGGGAGAATAGGTTGGGTGGTGAGGATACCTGGGAGTTAGCCGAGGAAATGGCTAAGGGTATCCTATCTGTTTGAATATCTTTTGTATTTTTTTTAGATGATAGTGCTTGTAAAGGTGTGTATGTATAAGTTGTTTACTTGAGTTGTGTTATGAATTCGAGGTCGAAATTTTCTTTTTAGATGATAGTAATGTAACGTCGTGTGCTTTTTGGATCCATGAGGATCATGTGTGTTGTGGTTGAGGTGGCCGTTGTGAGGCCAGTGTGAGTTGGTTGTGTGGAATGTGTGGTTTGCGCAGGTAAGGTGCAGGTTTGGTCCTGAAATGAAATAGGACCTACTGCAGTTGAGTTGGAGTTGGCGGCCAGGGGTAGTCGTTGACTTGTTGGCGTCCAGATAGGTTGCCGTTGACTGCATGAACTTGGCGGCATAAGATGTGGACGTTTATGGTGGCGGTTGTCCTAAGCGGCAGAGGGGTTGACGCCAACCTGTGAATTCTGCAGGTTATAGGGTCACCCGAGAGCAGGTTCTTCACCTGGTTCTCTCTTCCCCTTGCCCCAACTCCACGCCCCTGTGTCCCTAAACTTCCAACAGGTACAGAAGGGTGGTTGGAGGATCATGGGTCGTGTGGCATTTCCGAATCGCGCGAGGAAACGCCGTGGCGTGGTGCAATTCCCGTGGGAGCTCGCAGAGGGTTCGGTGTGAACCGGGAGATTTCGGGAGTTTAAGCATGTTCTGAGGTAGGGATGACCCCTGTAATTCCTATAGGTCGTGATAATGAATCAGATAACATGAATCTAATGCATGAAAATGGTGATTTCGGGTCGTGGTATCCATGCAGGGATAATGGGTGTTGATGATTTAAGTAGTAAAGCATGAGTAAAGTCATTGTTAATTATAGTGCATGGATGTTAGAGGAACTACTCTGTATGTTTTCCGTTGTTTTGACGGTTGTAAAACCTGTAGAATCGGTTTAGGGTTTCTGCAGGAATAGAGGCTGAAGATCTTGGCGTCAACATCGTGTGTCGCCAAGTTCATCAGCTGGGATATAGACGGCCAGATCTCTTGCCGTCTGCTTCCTGTAAGCGGCAGTCGATGTTGCCGCTAACTTGTGTATAAGCAGAAGTGACTGTTTGTGGTATTTATCGATAATAAATGGTGCGTTGGCACCTTGGTGCACTGAGTGCACATAGTTTTTGTGTTTAGCATACGGTGTATGTAGTTAGTTACTTACTTTCGAGGCTGCGTGTTGTTCACGCGAGACCAGTTGGTTCACGTGTGGTGGACCGTTGTTACTTGAGGTTTACGTGAGTTTTCACGTTTTGTGTGTGACGTGCACGTGGTTTTGTGTACGTGGCGAGTAGTACGACGCTACCGTGGTTACCTCTCCAGTTGGGTGCCCCAGTTCTTTGTGAGCCAGGCTGTTAGCTCGGGGCTTTGTCCCTACTTGTGTTGTACCGTCGAGGTCTGTGTCGTCTGACCTGGACACCCTCACTCCTGTGTTTGAGTTGCACGTCCGGCTGAGGGAAAGACGACAGTGGGACAGTGACACTTGTGCTTGTCTTTAGTCACTTGTAGCGCGCTCGTAGTTGGGGGTACGAACACCAGTAGTCGATACTGGTCCCCAGCTAGCCTTTTCCAGTGCCTCACTCTAGAGAGTTCCGGGCCAGAATCTCTAGAGGTGTCAGGCATGGGCCTGTGACCGTGCGGTCCGCAGGTGGTGGTGTTTAGTTGGTCTCCACAGTTGCTTGACCTTTTCACGTGGAGCGGCAGCTGGACCTTTCGTTCTTGGCTGCAAGACAGAGAAGTAGACCTGTGTTAGCTTGTCCGAGTCAGTTTCTGGTGTCGCGAACCAGTTCACGTGGCTCGTGTTTGGCTGTCTCTACTTTAGCTTGTACACCTGTACTGGTTTGCCGTTTAATTATTACAGTTGTTTCCGTGGTCGGCAGACGGTGAGTACTTTTACAGCTTTCATATCCTGCTTAGCTGTTCTATAAATTGTTGGTACTGTTTATTGCATTTGTACCTGTGGTTTTGGTTTGCTCGTGTTGGGGGAGTTCCCTACTGAGCCAGTGACTAGCGAGGCTCACCCCTACCCCCACAGGTGAGAGCGAGGAGGATGTTTCACGACCGTCGTCCAGTTCAGAGTCGCGTCGTAGCGGTGCAGGGTCGGTACCTCATTGTGTAGTAGCAGCTCCAGCAGTGTAGTGTAGATAGTTGTTTATTTTCTTCAGTTGTACCTCGGGGTATGCCCCAGGCTCTTGTACTTCTTTTCAGTTTTGTGGAAATTGGCTATGTAACTTGTGAAATATATATATATATGTGGTGTGTTCCTTGTGTTTACACGGACTGTGGTTTTGGTTTCCCTTGCGACGCTTCGGCCCGTTCGCGGGAGGCGGACTCGGATCAAGTACGTTATCGATTTAATGGGCTTGGCCGAGGCGTTCCGCCACACAGGCTGCCGATGCTATCGCATACGGACACCCCTTCGCTCAAACGGGCATAACTTTCCACTCGGTTATCGGAATCGCTTATAAGACACCAATTCGAAATCGGCACTCAGAGGCGCTCATCGCTCCCTTATCACCTCAGGCGATAAGACGTTGCTTCGGGGTCGAAAAACCTTCGTTTCGCACTCCAAAATTACGATTCTGCACGAAGATCTCCGTATTTCCAAGGTTTTCTGGCTGTAACGTCTCCCTCGATCACGTGAATCCCGGGCAGAGCAACCACACGGAGTCAGCCTGTCACGGCGATTGGAAGTTGTGTTCAACTCGGCGCGAGAACTCTTTCCTAGGTCGTTGACGCCGATATAGTCACCCCTTTCGGATTATTCTCACCCCTCCGCGAAAGAACTAGCTGTAAGATTTTGCCCGAGTATCGGAATCGCTTATGTGAGCACAATTAGGAATCGGCACTCCAAGACGGTCGACAGGATGCTGGATTCACAGAATTCCGTGCCGAGCCAAAATTCTACCGCAGACTATGTGTACTAGTACACCGATTGTCGTACCTCTTCGGTAAGACGCGGATATTTGTTCGCATGACGATCAGAACCGCCCGCGAGTCCCCAATCCAGAATCGGCACTTCGATCCGTCGGCACAAGGTCAGATACGGAGATTTTCGCCCGACACCCAAATTCCTCTCTGGGAGCGTGGTCGCAGGCTGCCGATGCCATCGCATACGGACACCCCTTCGCTCAAACGGCATAACTTTCCGCTCGGTTATCGGAATCGCTCATAAGACCCCAATTTGGAATCGGCACTCAGAGACGCTCGTCACCCCCTTACGCCTTAGGCGATAAGTCGTCCTTTCGGGGTCGAAAAACCTTCGTTTCGCACTCTAAAACTATGATTCTACACGGCAATCTCCCCGTTTCCAAGGTTTCTCTCGCTGTAACGTCTCCCTCGATCACGTGAATCCCAGGCAGAGCAACCACACGGAGTCGGCCTGTCACGGCGATCGAAAGTTGTGTTCAACTCGGCGCGAGAACGCCTGCCTAGGTCGTTGATATGGGTGTGCCAACATCGCCGATATAGTCACCCATTTCGGATTATTCTCACCCCTTCCGCGAAAGAACTGGCCATAACCTTCCGCCCGGGTATCGGAATCGCTATGTGAGCATAATTCGGAATCGGCACTCCGAGACAGTCGATAGGACGCTGGTTTCGCAGAAATCCGTGCCGACCCAAAATTCTACCGCGTAGCGTGTGTACTAGTACACCGATTGTCGAACCCCTTCGGTAAGACGCAGATATTCGTTCGCCCAGCGATCGAAACTGCCCGCAAGTCCCCAATCCGGAATTGGCACTTCGATCTGGTCGGTTCAAGTTCGGATACGGAGATTTCTGGTCCGGCACCTAAATTCCTCTCCTGGAGCATTGTCGCAAGCTGCCGATGCCATCACATACGGACACCCCTTCGCTCAAACGGGCATAACTTTCCGCTCGATTATCGAAATAGCTTATAAACCCTAATTCGGAATCGACACTGGGAGACGCTCGTCACCCCCTTATCGCCTCACGCGACAAGCATCATTTTGGGGTCGAAAAACCTTCGTTTTGCACTCCAATACTGCGATGAGTGCTGATTCCGAATTGGGGTCTTATAAGTAATTCCGATAACTAAGCGGAAAGTTATGTCCGTTTGAGCGAAGGGGTGTCCGTATGCGATCGCATCGATTTCCCGCGACCATGCTCCCGGAGAGGAATTTGGGCGCTGGATCGGAAATCTACGGATCCGACCTTGTGCTGAATTGTCGATTCCGAATTGGGACCTCGCGGGCGGTTCCAATCGTCCCGCAAACAAATATCGGTGTCTTACCCAAGGGGTACGACAATCGGTGTACTACTAACACACGCTCTGCGGTGGAATTTCGACTCTAGAACAGAATTCCGTGAAACCAATGTCCTGTCGACCGTTTGAGAGTACTGATTCCAAATTATGGTCACATAAGCAATTATGATACCCGGGCCGAAAGTTATGCTCTGTTCTTTCACTGAAGGGGTAAGAATAATCCGGAATTGGTGACTATGTCGGCGATGTTTGTACACTAATATTTACGACCTCGGGAGGAGTTTTCGTGCGAAGTTGAACATAACTTTCGATCTCCGTGTTAGGCTGACTCCGTGTGATTGCCCCCCCCCCCCCCCCCCCCACGGATTCACGAAATCGAGGGAGACGTTACGGCTTGGATACCATGGAAATAGGGAGATCGTCGACTGGAATCACAATTTTAGAGTGCAAAACAAAGGTTTTTCGACCCTGAAACGATGTCTTATCACCTGAGACAATAAAGGGCGACGAGCCCTCTGAGTATCGATTCCGAATTGGGGTCTTATAAGCGATTCTGATAACCAAGCGGAAGTTATGCTCATTTGAGCGAAGGGGTGTTCGTATGCGATCGCATCGGCTTCCTGCGACCATGCTCCCAGAGAGGAATTTGGGCGTCGGACCGCGAATTTCCGAATCTGACCTTGTGCCGACCGGGTTCGAACTGTCGATTCCGAATTGGAGCCTCGCGGGCGGTTCCGATCGTTGCGCGAACAAATATCTACATCTTACCCAAGGGGTACAACAATCGGTGTACTAGTACACACGCTCTACGATAGAATTTCAGACCCATAACGGATTCCGCGAACCAACGTCTTGTCGACCATCTCGGAGTGTTGATTCTGAATTGTGGTCACATAAGCAATTCTGATACCCGGGTAGAATGTTATGCTCAGTTCTTTCGCTGAAGGGGTGCGAATAATCCGAAAAGGGTGACTATAACAGCGATGTTTGTGCACCCATATTTATGACCTGGGGAGGAGTTCTCGTGCCGAGCTGAACACAACTTCTGATCTCCGTGACAGGCTGACTCCGTGTGGTTGCCCCGCCAGGGATTCACGAAATCGAGGGAGACGTTACAGCTTGGAAACTGTGGAAACGGGGAGATCATCGGCAAGAATCGCAAATTTGGAGTGCGAAATGAAGATTTTTCGACCCCAAAATGACGTCTTATATTTTGAGGCAATATGGGGCGATGAGCATCTCTGAGTGCCGATTCCGAATTGGGGTCTTTCAAACGATTCTGATAACTGAGCGGAAGTTATGCCCATTTGAGCAAAGGTGTGTCCATATGCGATTACATCGGCAGCCTGCGACCAGGCTCCCGTAGAGGAATTTGGGCGCCAGATCGGAATCTCTGAATCTATCCTTGTGCCGACCGGGTCGAAGTGTCGATTCTAAATTGGGGCCTTGCGGGCGTACCGATTGTCGCGCGAACAAATATCCTCGTCTTACCCAAGGGGTATGACAATCGGTGTACTAGTACACACGCTCCGAGGTGGAATTTCGGCCCCAGAACGGAATTCCGCGAAACCTGCGTCCTATCGACTATCTCAGAGTGTCAATTCTGAATTGTGGTTACATAAGTGATTTCGATACCCAGGCGAAAAGTTATACCAGTTCTTTCACTGAAGGGGTGGGAATAATCCGAAAGGGGTGACTATATTAGCGATGTTTGTGTACCCTATTTACAACCTGGGGAGGAGTTCTCGTGCCTAGTTGGACAGAACTTCCGATCTCCATGACAGGCCAACTCCGTATGGTTAGCCCGCCAGGGATTTAGAAAATCGAGGGAGACGTTAAGTCAGAAAACCTTAGAAATGGGGAGATCGTGGACTGGAATAGCAATTTTGGTGTGCAAATCGAAGGTTTTTCAACCCTGACACGATGTCTTGTCGCCTGAGGCAATAAGGAGAGACGAGCGTCTCTGAGTGCCGATTTTGAATTGGGATCTTATAATCGATTCCGATAATCGAGCGGAAAGTTATGCCTGTTTGAAAGAAGGGGTGTCCATATGCGATCGCATCGGCAGCCCGCGACCACACTTCCGGAGAGAAATTTAGGCGTCGGACCAGAAATCACTGAATCTATCCTTGCGTGGACCAGGTCAAAGTGCCGATTCTGAATTGGGGCCACGTTGGCGATTCCGATCATCGCGTGAACAAATATCTGCGTCTTACCCAAGGGGTACGACAATCGGTGAATTAGTAGTACACAAGCTCTGCAGTTGAATTTTGGTCCCAGAACGGAATTCTGTGAAACTAGCATCTTGTCAACCATCGTGGAGTGTCGATTCCAAATGTGGTCACACAAGTGATTTCGATACCTGGGCGAAAAGTTATGCCCAGTTCTTTCGTTGAAGGGGTGGAAATAATTCGGAAGGAGTGACTATATCAGCAATGTTTGTGCACTCATATTTACGACCTGAGGAGGAGTTCTCAAGCTAAGTTGAACAAAACACCAATCTCCATGACATGCCGACTCTGTGTGGTTGTCCCACCAGGGATTCACGAAATCGAGGGAGACGTTACGGCTTGGAAACCGTGGAAACGAGGAAATCGTCGGCTAGAATCTCAATTTTAGAGTGCAAAATGAAGGTTTTTCGACCCCAAAATGACGTCTTATCGTCTGAGCCAATACAGGGAGACGAGCGCCTCTGAGTGCCGATTCCGAATTGGGGTCTTATAAGCGATTCCGATAACCGAGCGGAAAGTTAAGCCCCTTTGAGCGAAGGGGTGTCCGCATGCGATCGCATCGGCAGCCCGCGACCAAGCTCCCAGAGAGGAATTTGGACGCCAGACCAGAAATCTCCGAATCTGACATTGTGCCGACCTGGTCTAAGTGCCGATTCTGAATGGGGCATCGCAGGAGGTTTCGATCACCGGGCGTATAAATATCTGTGTCTTACCCAAGGGGTACGACAATCGGTGTACTACTAACACACGCTCCATGGTAGAATTTCGACCTTAGAACAGAATTCCGCGAAACCAATGTCCTATCGACCGTCTCGGAGTGTCGATTCCAAATTGTGGTCACATAAGCAATTCTAATACCCGTGCGGAAGGTTATGCTCAGTTCTTTCGCTAAAGGGGTGGGAATAATCTGTAATGGGTGACTATATCGGCGATGTTTGTACTCTCATATTTAAGACGTGGGGAGGAGTTCTCGCGCAGAGTTGAACACAACTTTTGATCTCCGTGACAGGCTGACTCTGTGTGGTTGCCCCCCCCCCCCCCCCCCCCCCCCCAGGGATTCATGAAATCGAGTGAGCCGTTACGGCTTGGATACCGTGGAAAAGGTAGATCATCGATTGGAATCGCAATTTGGAGTGCGAAACGAAGGTTTTTTTACCCTGAAATGACATCATATCACCTGAGGCAATAAAGGGCGACGAGCGCCTCAGAGTGCCAATTCCAAATTGGGGACTTATAAGCAATTCCGATATTCGAGCAGAAAATTATGCCCGTTTGAGCGAAGGGGTGTCCGTATGCGATCGGATCGGCTTCCGCGACCACGCTCTCAGAGAGGAATTTGGGCGCCAAACTGGAAATCTCTTAATCTGACCTTGTGCCGACTGGCCGAATTGTCGATTCCAAATTGAGGTCTCGCAGGGGGTTCCGATCGTCGCGCGATAAATATCTGCGTCTTACCCAGAGGGTACGACAATCAGTGTAGTAATACACACACTCCGCAGTAGAAGTTCGGACCGGAAATGGAATTCCGCAAAACCAACATCCTGTCGACCATCTAAAAGTGTCGATTCTGAATTATGGTCACATAAGTGATTTCGATAGCCGGGCGAAAAGTTATGCTCAGTTCTTTCGCTGAAGGGGTGGGAATAATCCGAAAGGGGTGACTATATCAGCGATGATTGTGCACCCATATTTACAACCTGGGGAGGAGTTCTCATGCCGAGTTGAACAGAACTTCCGATCTCCGTGATAGGCCGACTCTGTGTGGTTGCCCGCCAAGGATTCACGAAATCGAGGGAGACGTTACAGCTTGGAAACTATGGAAACGGGAGATCATCGGGTGGAATCGCAAATTTGGAGTGCAAAACGAAAGTTTTTCGACCCCGAAACGACATCTTATTTATTGAAGCAACACGGGGCGATGAGCGTCTCTGAGTGTCGATTCCGAATTGGGGTCTTATAAGCAATTCTGATAACCGAGCGGAAAGTTATGCTCATTTAAGAGAAGGGGTGTCCGTATACAATTACATCAGCAGCCCACGACCACGCTCCCGGAGAGGAATTTGGGCGTCGGACCGGAAATCTCCGAATCCGACCTTGTACCGACCGGGTCGAAGTGTCAATTCTAAATTGGGGCCTCGTGAGCGGTACCAATCGTCATGTGAACAAATATCCTCGTCTTACACATGGAATAAGACAATCGGTGTAACATATGCTCCGAGGTGAAATTTCAGCCCTAGAACAGAATTTTGCAAAACCTGCGTCCTGTCGACCATCTCGGAGTGACGATTCCAATTGTTGTCACATAAGCGATTCTGATATCCGGTGGAAATTTATGCCCAGTTCTTTCGTTGAAGGGGTGGGAATAATCCAGAGGGGGTGACTATACCGAGATGTTCGTGTACCTATATTTACGACCTGGGAAGGAGTTCTCATGCCAAGTTGATAGAACATCCGATCTCAATGACAGGTCGACTTCGTGTGGCTGCCCTGCCAAGGATTAAGGAAATCGAGGGAGATGTTACTGTCAGAAAACTTTGGAAATGGGGAGATCGTGGGCTAGAATAGCAATTTTAGTATGTGAAACGAAGGTTTTTCGACCCCGACACGATGTCTTATCGCCTGAGGCAATAAGGACGACGAGCACCTCTGAGTGCCGATTCCGAATTGGGGTTTTATAAGCGATTCTGATAATCGAGCGGAACGTTATGCTCGTTTGAGCGAAGGGGTGTCCGTATGCGATCGCATCGGCAGCCCGCGACCACACTCCCGGAGAGGAATTTAGGCGCCGGACCGGAAATCTCTGAATCTGTCCTAATGCCGACCGGGTCGAAGTACCGATTCTGAATTGGGGCCTCGTGGACAGTTCCGATCATCGCGCAAATAAATATCCACGTCTTACCCAAGGGGTATGACAATGGTGTAGAAGTACACACGCTCAGCAGTGAAATTTCGGTCCCGGAATAGAATTCCGCAAAACTAGCATCATGTCAACCATCTCGGAGTGTCGATTCCGAATTGTGGTCACACAAGCGATTCTGATACTCGGGCGAAAAGTTATGCCAGTTCTTTCACTGAAGGGGTGGGAATAATGCAGAAGGGGTGACTATATCGGCGATGTTTGTGCACCCATATTACGACCTGGGGAGGAGTTCTCTAGCCAAGTCGAACAAAACTTTCAATCTCCATGACAGGCCGACTTCGTGTGGTTGCCCTGCTAGGGATTCACGAAATCGAGGGAGACGTTACTGCTAGAAAACCTTTGAAACAGCGTGATCGTGGGCTGGAATCGCAATTTTGGTGCGCGAAACGAAGATTTTTGACCCCGAAATGATGTCTTATCGCCTGAGGTGACAAGGGGCGACGAGCGCCTCTGAGGGTTAGCGGAAAGTTATGCTCGTTTGAGCAAACGGGTGTTCGTATGCGATCGCATCGGCAACTCCCCACCAACCTCCCGGAGAGGAATTTGAGCGTCGTACTAGAAATCTTCGAATCCGACCTTATGCTGACCAGGTCTAAGTGCCGATTTCGAGTTGGGGCCTCGCAGGCAATTCTGATCATCGGACGAACAAATACTTGCATCTTATCCAAAGGGTACGACAATCGGTGTACTAGTACAGTAGTACATACGCTTCCCCGGTGAATTTCGGCCCTGTAACGGAATTCTACGAAACCAACGTCCAGTCGACTGTCTCGGAGTGTTGATTCCGAATTGTGGTCAATAAGCGATTACGATACCCGGGCGAAAAGTTATGCTCAGTTCTTCCGCTGAAGGGGTGAAAATAATTTGAAATGGTGACTATATCGGCGATATTTGTGCACCCATATTTACGACCTGGGGAGGAATTCTCACGTCGAGTTGAACACAACTTCTGATCGCCGTGACAAGTCGACTCTATGATTTTCATAACATTTGAAAGGACAAAGATAGTCCCTTCTCTTATTGCATATTGATAACTTTTATTAGCAGTTATCTTACTACGATTTTTTCAATTAAATATTGATATTTTTTTTTTGCATTGAGATTTGACGGACAGAATTTGAGAGTTCAATCTTCTATGTAATTAACAGATTTATGATCGTTATAACTATCAACATATTATTGACATCTGAATTTGATAGAAATGGATGGAAAGGTGAAAATACATTTTTCCATTTCGTTATTTCCTCTAAGATGCGAAAAAGGAAAACCAATTTAGTTTTCCGACTACATTCCGTAGGCAGCTCTAAATTCGTGTCAAGTCTCCATCTTTCTTCCATAATGATTGGCAACCAAAAAGAGGACAAGGGATTCGAAAAGGAGAACAGTATGCTGAGAAATACTTGCTACTCTCCACGAAAAATAATAAAAATGATATAAATCATTTGAAAAACAATCTTATTAATTTAAAAAAAAAGGAAATATTTTAATAATTTTTCTTATAAACCACATGTCGCGATATCTTACAACCTCCCTTCCCGTTCAAATAAAACCCTAAACCAATCCGTCTCTCATCAAAGTACATATCTTCAGAGTACATTTGTGTCTCTCATGTATTCCTCAAAAAGTTAGATTGAAGGGGAGGAAATTCTAGCATCAACCAATGAAGAACCCTACAAAAATGCTCGCATGTGACAGATAATATATTCTGAAATAGGAATAGCACCAAAATGAGCAGAATTCTCTCAAAGTTATGCATAATAAAAAAAACTTTGAAAAAAGGATAACAAGGACAATCCTGTAGATATAAGATAAACATGAGTACATGCGCCCAACTCATTGGAAGAGGAAATACTTGCTCCAAGTTCGGAGAGAGAAAAGTAACCTATTCTCACAGTAGAAATAAATGCTTATAGGAAATAACTCCAGGAAAAAAATTTGAGGGAGAATCTCCCACTAACAGTCGAATTATTCAAATGGCAAAAACCCCAACTGGTGGCCAAAGGCACCAGAAGTTTCTAATTTTCGTCACCATCTAGATAGCAAAAGAGTAAAGGGAGAGGCTAGTTTAAGCACCGCCAGAGCCGTATTTCTTGCCCAAGAGAAGCAGCTGCAGCTTGTCATAACCAGCAAGAACACCAGCACCGGCGACTGCACGGAGAATGTTGGCACCAGCACCCTTGAACAGGGACTTGGCTCCCTCGTTCTTCAGGATCTGAGAGAAAGCATCAAAAGAGCTCTTATACTTGACAGCCTCTCCAGAGGTCATCATCATTCTTCTGCGAACGGTGTCAATTGGGTAGGATGCAAGACCAGCACCGTTGGTGATCAACCAACCCAGAGCAAAGCTAGCGAGGAAACTATCCTGAAATTATCAAAAAAGAGCACACGGGTCAAAGCGAGGAGATAAAAAGAGTGATAAATCATAGCAAGGGTCACACGGGTCCCCTATTACAAACAGTAGCATCGAGAGGGACAGAAAGACCAACTAAACCCCAGCAAGGTACACCACCTCACAATCATAATGCCATTTCAGCCTTAAGAGAGTCTATACTACATTCTGGACTGATAATTGGGCGTTCAAAGAGAAAATGACATGCAAAAATAATGAGAGAAGACATAATTAATAGATGAAATGCCAGCTTTAGGCACAGACATAATTAATAGATGAAATGCCAGCTTTAGGCACCATTTTGGAAAGGAATTATGGAGGGGATTCAAATCATTGGAGTCCACAACATGACATGATCTTTTCCCAAAAGTACCCACATGCTCCGGTCTCTGTGAAATGGAGATTTTAAGGAAGGGAAAGGAGGTAGAGCAAAAAGGGAATAGTGGTGAAAAGTCTCCAAAAGCTCGCTCTGTAAGCTTCGGACACTAGATGTGAATTTCAGACTGAAAGGGAGGAAACACAAACGTATTCATTTTTAGCCTAAGCTTGATCAGTTTCACATATCAACCATTAGAATGCTAGCGCCCTCTGAACAAAAGGATAGTTGTTAGCTACCATTGTCTCTTCAAATTCGGAATGTACTCTATTGTACCTACGTATCACGTAGCACTACGCCGCAATTAACTGGAACAAAGGTCATAACACGACCATTTGACTTAGCAGATGATTCATAAAAGGTATGCCAGATATTCTAGAACTTTGGCATCAAATATGAAAGTCATCATCAAATCAACACTCTACCCATGACCTATGCGTGAAGAACTCAACATCTATCAATCGGGAAGAAGTTATTTAGAGGTACCTGTAATTTCCAGTCAGCACTACCGGCTTCAGAGAGTCGTACATTCCAAAGTACAGTCCACGATACACTATGATACCAACCACATGAAATATTAAACCCACGGTACAGACCAGCAACACCATCAGACTTCAATGTCTTCCTGTAGACATCAACCAGTCCATTAAACTGTCTCTCTCCTCCTTCTTGGCAGCTTTTGCATCATTTGCCAGCCGAGTCCGAGCATAGTCAAGCGAGTAGACAAACAGTAAAGAGGAGGCACCAGCAGCACCACCTGAGCCCAAGTTGCCAGCAAACATTTCCAGTAGCCATCTCTATCCTTCTTAAAGTTGAACATTCTCTTAAAGTAGTCCTTAAATGCAAAGTTCAAGGCCTGATGGAACAGAAAAAGTATGCAATGAGAAATTGCATAAAGTTACCTGGTACAGTGAAACTGTTAGGTAAATTGTATGCATTCAAACATAAAAGAGGGCAGACCTGAGTTGGGAAGTAACGAATAACATTTGCGGTGTTGCCCCTCCACAATGCAATGACACCTTCATCCTTGATAGTACGGCTGAAACAGTCAGTAATCCCCTTGTATGGTTCAGACAGCCGGCCAGACTTAATCATCTCATCCTGGTTCTGGATAAGGAGTTTGACACGCTCATTGGAGCAGCAGCAGTTTTTGATACAGCAGCAGAAACTCCACCCATAAGAAATCAGTCACAAAAGAAGAAAGGCCTTTCTCTGATGGTGCATTGACAAAGATCGGGGATGCAGGGGCCAACATAGATAGGTCATAGGTTGCTCTGCATGGCTGCAACAGAGGGCTCTGAAGCCCTCCATTTGTGTATCTCCCACTTGTAAAATGCCTTTCGTGCACAGATGGTCTGTAGAAGCTATGGTTGCCAACATCTTGTGAGACGCTGGAGCTTAGATGAACCGACCAGCCATCTTCTGGATGACAGTCGGGTGATTAAGCTGATCAGCCATGGCTTCAGAGAGGCAGACCTGTACAAACAAAACAAATAGGAAGAATATTAAGACAAAAGGTAACAAATGAGTACACATTTAAAATATTTAACTCCAAAGAACAATGTCTTGTTATTTCTTCCCCTCAAAGTCAACGACCAAGAAATCAAGGCATCTCTGACAAAGAACATGAATAACAAAACAACATAAAAGAACTCAATAACCACATAACATAATAGCAAAAAAAATCCATTGCCCTCGCTTAAGTTATTCAAGCGAGTATGACTTTTAAAAGGGGGCTACAAGCCAGTATAACTGCATAAGAATGGCATCTTTGTCAACAAAATCTTCCCAAAAACACATTGACAGTCCACTCTAGTATTTTGAAATTTTATACAAGTTGCCAGCTGAACAAGCCTATTGAATCCCATTTCATATCCTTTTTATGTTTCACAAAGTTTAACCTATTCTACTTGAAAGAGTAAACTGCTATTGCACAAGGAACAAAGAAAGCAGAAATTATTCAGAATTTTTGGGGGGTAGTTCACCATGTCCCGCCAATGTAAGATTCTATAAGGATACACAAATACATAAACCAAAACCTTAAACAACTACGATTACTATGGCTATGCAGCTACAACAAGAACGAAAGCACATTCCTTAAACTTCAGAAAACTTGCTTGGCTTATGTACATCAGATGCAATCCTGAGAATAAGACGATGCAATGACGTAAACATTCACAAAAAGCCAAAGGGTGTCGTCACTATTATCAGAACCAGATTAGTTTCTTTGCATTAGCTAACGAGTGCCGGAGAAAATTATTAAATTTCTTAGGAGATACATGAATAGAAGAAAGGCATTGTCACACAAAACACGTGGGAGAATTTAATCACAACCGCATGAAAGCATGGAGGAATGGCTGCACAGGAACTAGGTATATAGTCTTCCTACAATGCTGGAATATTAATAACATATGATTTTCTCCTGTCCACGGACCACGCCATTGTTCAAAGAAGGTGGTAACAGTTTAAAGAGGCATAGATTTCTGAGCACTAGAGTCGCTACTAACCGAAATGGAAAAACCGAAAAGACACGTTCCACACTATATAACAGATAGAGCAGTCGATATATCCAGAATCCAAAAACTATAGCTGTAACGAGAAGACACCAGGCCTTTCATAAAGTTCTAAAGTATTCCGGGGCCCAAGGATCATAAAGAAACACGCAATCGAGGAGTCTGACAGCATAAAACTATCCAAGAACATGCAGTACCAAGAATCACAAGGTTGAGAACAAATCATGATGCATATGGAAGATAACTAAATAAAATAACAAGGTAACAACTAGTCAACTACAGCAATATATACGAGAAAATTAATTCAAAAATCTTCAGATACAAAGGAATTGCCGATCTAGATTGTCAATGACCAAAAATCAGACAAATCCTGCAAACAGGGGGTTATAAGAAGGAGATCATATGTCTCGACACCAGGAAGCTCTAAAACGTCCGGTAGGTAGACAATGATCTGAATGCCTTTTCCCATTTCAACAAATCCACAATTTCCGTCACATCCCGTACCGCAAGATCACAAAACCCCGAGCAAAAACAATCAACAGATCCGGATCCAGCGAGATCTACAAGGTCGCGGGAAGCAGGACAAGAAAAACCACTGGCGGAGCGCGCAGACCAAACCCCCGCCAATATAGTTCACTCGCCAGATCGGGAGAAAACAACACCCAAAAAACCACGCCACGCGCAAAAGAAGAAGGAAAAAACAACCGAAACGGGGAAACGACGAGCCTGCCTCAGATCCGGCAACCAACAAGCCGATTCCTAGAACCGAGACGGGAAATGGCCGATCCAAGCACAGACAAAGCCAAACAAAGAAAAAAAACACCGCGGATCTGAGCAGAAATCGTCGGAGAAAACAGAAATGGTGAGGAGGAGAGGGAAGGGGGGATCGGAATACGCACCCTGAGGCGGAGGAGATCTGGCTGACGGCGACGAAGCCCCCCCACTCTTCCCCCTTCTCGGCGAGGTGCCCTCCGCCCGCGGTGCGTCGCCCCCCGCTATAAGAAGGAACGAGTGGACGGAGATGCCGGAGAAGGAGGAAAGTTGGAGGCGGCCCTTCCGGATCGTGGGTGGGGATTTTATTGCTGTTGGTGTTGGGCTTCGCCTTCCCAATGGGGCGGCAGAGTTGAGGGGCTGCGCTGAAATTTTCCATTCCTTTTGCCATTTTTTAGGTGATGACCACTGGAAATTGTGTAATTATCGATGTGTTCCTTTGGTTTTTGGTAGTAAGCTCAGGGAAAATTGAAGACATCAAAATGGTGAAAAAGGAATGATATAGGAGCATTTTTTATGTTTTTGAGTTGAGACCATTGTCTGTAAAAAAAAATGAAAAAAGAGTTGGGAACATTTAGATTACAACATCAAAGATGACTCACTCTCAATATCATAATAAAAAAAGATAAATATTATTTATTCAATTGGTCGGATAAAATATTCATGTAGCCAAGCGCAAGGTTTGTGCAGCGACACGGCCCGTCTCATACCGTGCCAAGACATTCACAGTTCTGGCACGGTCGGTATGATACGACAAAATCGATCGATTGATCTTTTCTTATCGATCGACTAATTCTTCTAGTGAACATCCACAAAAGCTCAATAAATCAAGTCCAAAATTGATAGACCAATTTTTATTTATCGATTGACCGATTTTTATTAAGATGACGTCTAAATCTCATGATCTATATTGTCTTTAAAGAGAGACAAAAATCGATCTACTGATTTGAAATTTTTGATCGACCGATCAGATCATATCGTATCGTGTCACAAAAAAATATGACATGATCGATCTGTGCACCACGACGAACTTTAACCAAGCGTGAGATTGGTCGATTGTCCAGACCTCATACTCTAAAAACATGTAGCCAACCAATCCTACACTTGATCAGATAAATGATTCATCTGACCAACCGAATAAGTAGTATTCTCGTTAAAAAAGAAGAAAATTGGTAAAACAAGGTTGTTTACTAGCAAGATAGATAAGATCGATGAATCAAATCGAATAGAGAGCTCTAAAGATGGTATGAATCAGAATATATTGTATAGATTCGATCTAATTTGATCATATTTATAATAAATTTCAATAATAAAAATAATTGACTTGTGATAGTTGTCTCATAACTAGTTGACCATGAAACAGTAAGATTTAGATGTGTCGACCCCACTTGATCTCGTACCACCCACCATTCTTGCTAGTGATCACCAAGACTAAGGAATATTGAACCAGAAGAGCTATGTAATTTTGAGCTATGTAATTTTTCTTCTTCACTAGTTGAAATATTTATTGATACTGTTGTCTTTTATCATTTCCTTCCACCTTAATATTATACCAACTTGAAATTAAAACAAGAGAACCAAGTAGAGGGGATGAGAAAGGACAACAACAAAGCAACTCTGACCCAAGAGGAAGTATAACGACAATTCTCCAAGTCCACAGGAACCATTTTGTAAAAACGTTCAAAGATGAACAAATATGGATCCCCTCACTCGCCATCACGTTACCTCTCTGACCATCCCCTTCTATTTTTTTTCCCTCTCGTTTTGCATACATCAGCGGTAACCGGAATGACGGTGACCCTAACACTGTGTTAGGGCTTCGTCAGCCGCCGATGCTCCGACTTTGCGGGGTTGCTTTCGCTTGGATACCAATGCCTAATTTTATTTATCTATTTAAAAAAATGCACATCCCATGTACGAAATAAACATATAATAATGGTAAGATATCTACCATTCTAGAGATCTTGACAATTCAAATTTGTCCAAGCTCACATGAGTTGGCCGCGTCCAAGGTTTGAACAAAGCATGCATGGTCAGACATATAAACATACTAGCAACCATCATATGATTTTTTTTTCTAATTTAAAAATACTACCTTCTCATAGTTGACCCACCTGCCCACCCTTCTAGGACAATTCTACTACCTCTTTTAAGTGAGATGGAATGGACCTCCCACCCATGTTGGTATTGGTGGGTTGGGGTTTTGAGACCACTTATTTTCTCACTCCTTTCTTTGTTTTGAGCTACTATCTTTTTTCTTCTCTTTTTCTTCCCCTTCATGTCTTTCTCTAATCCTTTTCTTGGCCTTCTCCATTTTATGTGCAATAAGAATGAGGTAGATTATTTTTGCTCTTTTTGAGCTACCCACATCGTCATCGTCAAAGAAGAGATATTTCATTGGCGACTACCTCTTCGTCGTCGCTCGCTAATTCGCCACTATCTGCCACTGCCATGCTTTTCTTTTGCCCATGTTTTGGTCTTCCCCTTCTATAGTGATGTTATGGATGAACTATATCAATAGAAAACCAAAAAAAAGGAAAGCAATCCACCTCCCAAGTGTACAACACATATTACTCATCAAATCAAGGGTGACATCCAACAACATGCCTATGTTTTAGAAAAAGGAACATGGTCCTTTGACATCATTCCTTACAAACCTTTCCTTTATAAAATGCCAAGTCTATCTTTATGCCAATTAGTGATGTGGCACATTTTTTTGCTCGGTGGTGTAAATTTTAGTGTTAATGAACTAGGGTTTTTTAGAAAAGGTTGTTCACATGGTCAAGAAATTTGATAGGAGAGAGACTAGTGTTTTGTTAAATATAATATGTTCTCTTCATTAAAAGAAAAGAAAATTGCCAAGAAGAGCATCACAAAATATTATTTTCCTTTGACATCTCACCACCATATCAGAACTTAAAAATATTTTTTTCAAATTAAAGGTGTAAAAATGAGAGGGTGCTGTCTCTAAATCATCTTTAAGAGGGTTTTTTATTTAAATATATAATAAACAGACCTGCATTGGAATGAATAGAGAAGTAAATATTGGCTTGGGCCAATGACCTGAAAGCAATGAGAGCACCATCCTTTGTCAAAAAAAATAAAAAAATGAGAGCACCGTCGAAGTGGAGTCCACTGTAAGGGAAAAATATTATTTTATAATCCTCCTATATTAATATGTACCTATAAGCATATTCTCATAAGAAAATGATTCTTTTGCAAACACTATTCTTACAAATTTGCAATAAAATAATGTGGATTATAAAAAAATTGATTTTATTAATCAGGGAAGGAGACCAATAAAATTAGGGAAATTTACATATATATCTTTAAAATCTTCCATATTTCATAATATATCTCCAAATTCAACTATTAAATTATATACCTCTCAAATCGAAAAAGATATTATATGTGCCCTTTTTATTTCATTTCATCTATTTAACTCAACTATAATTGAATTAAGATGATAAAATGACTAGTTATATTTTATAATTCTTAAAAAATTAATCTCTCTCACCCACCCTCTCTCTCTCTCTCCCCTCTCTAACTGTCGGAGCCAGAGGAGGAAACTTCTCCGACACCCCTTCTCTCTCTCTCCCCCTCCTGACCCCCCCCCCCCCTCTTTCTCTATCTCACGCACTCTCTCTCTCTCTCTCCCCTCTGGCATCCCCCCGGCATATCTTTCTCCCTTCTCTCTCACCATTGGAGTCGCAGGGGAGACCCCTCCAACATCCTCTTCTCTCTCTCCCCTCCCCTATCATCCCCCCTCTCTGTCTCTCCCCCCTCCGAAATTCTCTCGATGTTGCTCTCCATGTCTATATCTCTCTCTCTTTCTCTCTCACCACTGTGTGTGTGTTTTGTGTGAATATGAAAGATTTCAGGCGCACTGTTAAGTTAAACATCTATGACTTATCTTCTCATCTCCATAAATACTCATATCACTGAATAGTAGGCATATAGAAAGTTTATGAATATATATGCCATATAAACACGTGTCAAAAAAATAGATGCCATATAAACATTCCAAATGTCCACATAAATAAAAGAGCTATCTAGATTCAGTCATGATGGGTAGATTAAAACATGATTTGTTGTATTGTTAGACTGGACCGAATTGGTATTATGTAGCACGATATGGTTCATATTGTGTTGCACCAATTTGGACAGTCTGGCACGAACAAGGATATTGTGTTTCCTCATCAAATGAGCGATTGATGTCACAAGAGACAGGATGCACTACAATAAAATGTAATAGATAGAAATTGAAACAATATGTCCTTTATTCGGTCGCAATTAGTCCCAGTATGGATAGTGACTAAATGTCACAGACAAGGGCGGTGAAATTCATTGGACGGATGCGCATTTGTTCGCCTAGTTGTGGATGACCATTTTTTAGTCAAGAAGAAGCAAAGGAAAGGAGTGAGGTGGAGGAGAAAGAGAGGGGAGATGAAGGAGTGCTCTTCCTCCCCAATGCAAAGCGTTGCAAGTGTGCCCCACGACACTTAAGAACCTCCCAACGTCGACTACGACTGAGGAATTGCCGGTCACATGATGGTGGCGAAAGGGATGGAGCATCCGACATGGGGAAGTTGTCGTCCTTGCCATCATCATTCTCCTTCTTGGTTCGACAAGAGGGGTTTTACATGTCATCAACTGAGACATGACCAAGTTTGGATACTTCAACTTCGTCGCCATCTCTTCTGCCATGTTTTAGGTTGGCGGATTGCGGTTGGTGGAGACAAGGTAAGGGACAACAAGCCAGAGGGGGAATGCTAACTAGACTTGTCAACTCCTTCATTGAACTAGAGATAATGACAACAAATATGTTGGTTTTAGGTGTAATACCCCAAGTTCCTGCTTCAAATTTTGGGTGACTGGCTCCAAATACATCTGGTATGGGCTACGCATTAGTGAGGCATCGGTAGGGCTAACGTGTTAGTGCTTGTAAGGCATCTTGGTCTTGTGACGCATTAGTTACCATTGTGTTTTATGTCGCGTCCAGTCAGCAGGACATGTTTAGTGACACCTATCAGTGTGGCAAGTGTGTTAGTATAATGTGTCTAGTTGTTGCAGCGGCCTTGTGGACGTGTTTGTGTCGCGGCAAGATGACAAAACGAGTTAATGTTGTTTGCAACATGTCTCTCTGGCGTGTTCTAGGTTTTGAGGCCTTTATGGTCATGGGCAGAGGCCCTCTTCTCTCTCTTCCTTCCCCTTTCTCCCCCCCCCCCCCCCCTACTAAACCCTCTCTCTATTCTCCCTCTTTTTCTCCCCGTGGTGACCCAGGAGGAGGTGTTGTGGTGTAGCGTGTGGAGCGAGGAGAGATAGCCATTCGCACGAGAAGGGCTCCAAGGGTCTGTTTCATCAATTAAGTTGGGATTTCTCCTCTCTTTGCTTGTTTAGAGGAGTCGGAGTGGTGCTACATGTCTAGGGTTGTATTAGATAGGGCCCCCCCACCTTGTGTGTGTATGCTTTGGTGGTTTGAACCATGGATCCTCTACCTTTGGGTTGGTCACCGATTTTATGGTATCGTGTCAGGTCAGTGGGATGCGTTAGGGTTCGTCACGTGTTAGGGCTAACCGGATGCGTTAGGTCTCTTAACGCGTCAGGCTTCTAGGGTTACGTTAAGTTGTAACGCGACAGGCCATGTTGACGCGATAGGTTTGCTTGTGGCTTTAGGTCGGATCGACACCTTATTAAGGTGTCAACCTAGGGTGATGTGTTACTGGGTTTGTCATGATCGTCATTTTTGGTCCAAGCGATGGTGGTCCATGCTGTGTGTGTGTGTGTGTTGGACTAGGACCCCCCGATGCCTCTCGCTTTGTTCTTCGTTTCCTCACCCTAGTTCTAGTTTAGGGTGTTGTGTGTGGAACCCAGGGCCGGCTCCCCTTGGACCTACATGTGGGGAATGCGGCAGGTTGTCTCGCTACATTCATTAGCTAAGGTAACCTTTTGTTTGAGCGAGTCCTGGTGGTGTTGCCAGCCGGTCACTTCTGTTTAATAATTGATTGACTAATGCCAATCAATTATTAGCATTGCAACGGGTTTTCATACCAACTTTCATGTACCGAGCTTTAGTTGAGTTGCGAGTGCTTGTGTTGGCCGACGGACCTCTCGGGATCTGGAGAGGGGGTCTGTGTGTGCCCCGTGCTTGTTGGACTTGTTGAGAGTTACAAGCCAACTGTGTGGTGTGCTTCGTTGTTGTGCTTGCCCCGCATGTTCTCTATTCGTCCAGTACTCGGCACTTGAGGGCTTGTCCCATTGAGAGGTTGTTATCGTTCCTTGGACCCCCGTCTTGGTAAGCCCGTTAAGGAGTACTCCAGGCTATGAGCGTGCTCGAGTCAGTGACTTTGAAGCAAAGGGGAAACCATGGTTGGACAGCGACGCCAAGTCATTGTAAAGCTCTCTTGGCTAGGGAGGGATGCCAAGGTCATTGTGGGTTTCTTCCCCATGCGGCCCAGACCTTCTGTTCTCCTACTGTCTCTCCCTACATGGTTTTGGAGTCGCGTAGTGGTTGCTAGACTTGGGGCCGCATCTTGGCCAGATTGCAGTTGTTGTTGTTCTTGTGGTGTGCTCTTATGGTGGCTCACTAACTCACTCTTCGAGAGAGATTGTAGGTAGAGCCGGCTGTCGAGCGGTGAGTAGCCATGGCGCTCTCAACTGCCAATGGCGTTGGCATGGTTGTTGTTCTTGTGACGGCATTTTCCTTATGGTGTGTTCCAAGTGTGGTCTGTTGCCCTGGCCTGCATGGCAGTCCTAGCCTAACCGTGTCTAGCTTCCAAGGGTGTTGTTGGTTCGGCATTTGGCTGTGCTTCCCTATGCTTTCTATTGTGTTGTGATTTGTGTGTCGTGTTCTCGCTCTCACTTTGAGTTGGGCCCCAGGCCTTGCCGACAGCCTGAGAGTTGGTGCGAGTATACTTCCATCCTTGGTTGACGTACCAAGGGATGGTGAGGGGTGGCTTCCAACTTGGGTACTTTTCTGGTGTCTTCGTTTCCTAAGTGTTTATTCATGGTGACTCCTGTGAGTGTCTGCGTGTGGTGCACCGACCTCGTAGTGTGTTTGAGGTCCTATTAGTTCTGTGCGTGCTTCTAGACCTCGTGGAGGTTTGGGTTGGTCATGTTTGTTTGGTGAGACTTTGTTTTCACTTGGTTGCTCCATGGTTTCTGTGGGATCGATGCTTGTCTCGGCGTGTGTACCGAGGGCTGCTTTTGCTTGGTGCCCGACTCCGCTAGTTCTATTCGGTCGTATGTGGCCCGACCCTAGTTGGCGATCGTGAGGTTGTTCTGTTTTCGCTATTTTGTAGTAGATAGTGTCATTGTTTTCCAGTTACTACTTTCTAGTGTAGCTTATTTACTGCTTTATAGAGTTCCTATTGCTTTGGCTGATAAGGACTAGTAATCCCTACTAAACCTTGTTCGCGAGGCTCACCCCCCCCCCCCCCCCCCTTCTTCAGATAGGGGTTCGTCGTTGTGAGAGTTCGATGTCAACTGTTGTAGAGGCGGTTAGTGGTCTCGTGTGCTATCAGCAGTAGTGAGAGTGAAAGTGTCTGAGCTCTTGTACTAGATTGAGCTGAGAGTGTGTAACTCTTCTAACCCTTCTGAGTCTTCGGATCCATGAGTGGCGGCGCGAGCTCTCGAGTCCCTGGCGGGTTTCGGGAGGCCAGATGGTTACCTTAGGGGCACTGCCTTGCAAATCTGTGTTGCATATGTACACAAGAAGAGGATGTCTAAGTGCGCCAATTGTGCCTTGGACCGTAAAATTTTAGATACAATAGGATTCAAACATATCACTTGTTTGATCTGATACGCCCAACTATGAAAAGAGCTATTTAGTTGATGCAAAAAGGTATTAACAAAATAAGGGCAGTTGGATAGTACATTCACAAGAGATTTAAAAAAATAGTCTTATTTAAAAAATATTTATACAATATATCTCGTTTTAATATATTTACAAATTTATACTTCCCACTTACACTAATTCAGTATAATTTACATACTTTCTCTATAGCTTATATTTTTTTTTCCTATAACTTACACTAACTGAGTATAACTTACACTTTCTACATGTGTAAGTTGCCTGAATCATTGTAGTTATATATTAAAATCGTATAAATTTAGAAAAGAAAAGATGTGTAAACTATAGAAGAAAAATGCAAGTTTAATGAATGAGTATAAGTCAGAGGTATAAATTTGTAAATATTATAGAATTAGATATATTTTTGTAAATATTTCTTAAAATAAGATTTCTTAAAAAAAATCCCTTTACAAAATTACATGGGTTTGGGAGATAAGATTAAAAAGCCTTATATTGTGAAGACCATTTGGAAAGATAAAACCTGTCGCTTTCTTCTCGTCTCGTCTCCGACGGGATTGGGGGCTGTGGGCGACAGTGGGTCCCACATCAAGTGTGAAAAGGCACAAGCATGGGAAGTTGTGCCGGCAACGGCTCGTGGATGGATGTCGTGTTCGAATTGGCTGGCTGCCCAAAATTTTTGTCACCCTTCTCGCGCCGAAGACCCGGAATCTGTTTAGCAGGCAGTTGCGCTGCGCCGCGGGTACGTGTACCGGGTTCGGATTCTTGCATATATCTCCCCGTAAACACTTTTATTTTTTATATGGATGTACCCCACGTTCAAGTTAGATTTCATAAGGATGTGATGAAATGATATGTTCATGTGGAGGATTCTGATTTTTAAAAAAAATTTAAGCATGTCGTAAAAACTGCTAATTTATGTGGCAAAACACTTTTTTAGGATTTATGAAGGTAAAGAGTATATACACATAAAATCAGGGACGGATGTAGAAATTTTGTTTAGTGGGGTCACTCAAATTATTTTTAATTTTATATAATATAATAAATAATTTTAAATATATATTTTAATAAAAATATTATAATAAAATAAGACAATTCATAAGAAAAAATTTGATATCCTAATTTTGGACAGATAGATCACTCACTGCCAGGTCACTTTTAGTGGGGTCACCATTAACAAAAACCACTCAAATCGGCTATTTACATGGTCATTTCAAGAAAAAAAAATTTCTTGTCACATTTTATAGTGATATATATACATCCACACATCTCTACCAATTTAAAAAATCGAAGAAGAGACAAAGTTACCGTAAATGGGGAAGATTGGAAGTTGTTAGAATCTAACACATGTCTGATGAAATCCTCAATTAGAAGTCATTATCAAATTTTACTGCCTTTAGCTTATAATTACAAGTGTAATTAACCCAAATAAATATTATATACCCTTTTATATGTAAATTAACTAATCCTCACATATGTCCCTTTCAGTTTTCTTTGTCTATCAGAGGGTGACACAGATAAGCAAAAAGGAAGGTTTTATAGGTATAATTGGGATTAGAGAATTCCCTTGGCAATAATTCATGTAAAAAGAATATAGACACAAACATAATCTGAATTTTTTTTACATAATTTCCACTCAAACAAGGATATTTATGACAAAAAATATCGAAGGACTTTGCAAATGTAAAAAGAACATACACAAAAATGTAAATCTGAAATATTTATTTTACATGATTTTCACTCGAAGAGGCACTAATGAGGAAAAGTAATATTTAAGGAATTTTTTCAGATGTGAAAAACATATACACACTAATATAAATATGAAATTTTTTAATTTACATAATCTCCACCAAGATTTGTTGGATCAAAAATACCAGCCTTACTATATTCTTCGTGGCACTATGTGTATGGGATATATCATATCGATATAGTTACAGTTTGGCTCAAAAAATCTTAAATTTTAATTATAAAAAATAAAAAAGAAGAAGAAAAAAAACAGTGAATGTGTCGTCCCTGTGTAGAAACCAAAATTTTCCACTCTATGAAGGGCATTTTTGAAAGAGATTAATGTTTAAGGGCTGTTTTTAAAAAAAACTGAGGTATACTGCGCCAAGGACCAGAGACATCGTCCAATCAGAGGGACGGAGTTGAATGGGTAGTTGGTGGTGGGCCGGCGTTTTGGGGTGGTGGGCCGGGCGCTACGGCTGCTTCCATTGCACCTTCCTCTTTAATAGAAAGCTCGCTCATGAACACTTTCTCTTGACGTCAAATTTGACTCCACTAATGAAAACGTGCCACATCATCTTTTATCATGAGCAAAGTTGAGAAACTACCTCAATTAAGAGGAAGGTTGCCGTGTGCTTTCATTAGAGGTGGTAATGGGCTGGATTGGACCGGATTTGGGTTGGTCTGAGTTCAATTTGATCTCTAATCGATTGATTCGGGCTCGGCTCAGCTTGAGGTAATTAGGTAAAATCCAATCTAGACTCGGCCAAGACCAAATTTTACTTTTTTAATATATATTTATTATTTTTAATTTTTTTACAATAAAATTAGTGTTCATTGAATTAAAACAACATAAATAAATATTAGACTAATCTAAATAATTTATTTTTAGTTGTTATAAATATGAAATAATATTAAGTCATTAAACATAATTTTCAAACAAATTTTAGAATATTAGAATTATCGGCGTGTCACTTACTTAAAAAACAAAATTCCGGGCCACCGAGTCACCTGAGTCAGGCCGAGTCAATCACAAGTCTGATCTAATCTTACTTCGGGTCGGACTCAAAATTAAAAGAAGTTAAATATTCGACCTAAATCCGTGTAAAACTAATCAGGGTAACCGGACCTTTGAATCAGCACGATCCAGTTGACACCCCTAGCTTTGATTGATGTGTTCAAATTTGTGTCAAAAAAATGGGTTACTAA